>JAODAL010032215.1:0-47292 GCA_025379985.1 Phyllomedusa bahiana | reverse complement strand
GCCCACTGCCTGATCTCATTCTGCTGTGTCGGACCTCCACACGTAATTGTGCCCCCCTGTGGCCTAATACTGTTTTGCCCCCTCCAGAATGTCATTGTGCCCTGCCGACCTCATACTGCGCCGCCGTGACCTCCACACTGTTTGATTGGGCCACTCTGTGGCCTAATACTGTTTTGCCGCCCCCAGAAAGTCATTGTGCCACTGCCTGATCTCATACTGCTGCCGCCGTGACCTCCACACTGTGTGATTGGTGCCACTCTGTGGCCTAATACTGTTTTGCCGCCTCCAAATGTCATTGTGCCACTGCCTGATCTCATGCTGCTGCTGTCGTGACCTCCACACTGTGTCATTGGTGCCACTCTGTGGCCTAATACGTTTTTTGCCGCCTCCAGAATGTCATTGTGTCACTGCCTGATCTCATACTGCTGCCGCCGTAAACCTCCACACTGTGGGGATTGTTGCCATTCTGTGGCTTCCTCCTGTTTTGCCACCTCCAGAATGTCATTGTGCCACTGCCTGACCCTCATCTGCCTGCCGCGTGACCTCCCTCCTCAGTCATTGTGCCACTCTGTGGCTTCCTCGTGTTTCCCAAACCTCCAGAATGTCATTGTGCCACTGCCTGACCTCAATCTGCTGGGGGCTGCCGCCGTCACCTCCACACTCGTCACAAAATGTTGCCACCTGAGCTCTCAGCTTGTTTTTTTCCAGCTTTCGCTGGCATGACTTTATCAGGCTACATTCCCGCTTGAGTTTTTTTTTGTTCATTTTGGCCCTCTTAAGTGCCCAGGTAATTTTACTGTGAAGCGATTCTTAAGAGCGGCGGCAGTCATCTCGTGTCATACTAAAACACAACATAGTAGGGAAAAACAAACCAAGCTCCCTCTGCATATTTAAGCATGGCACAATTTTTCTACAGCACCCTGCCGGGTCTGTGCAGCCTGGAAATAGCTGCTTTTTTAAGGCGATTCGTGCGAAGTTAATTCGGAACGAAACGAATTTTGTCGGAAAATTCGGCAAAGTGACCGAATCAAATTTTTGAGAAATTCGCCCATCTCTAGATACTAGTAAATCTGTGATTTTATTCTAACTTTTTGTTAGCCACTTTCGCTGTCCCAATCACTTCTTGTTTTAGTGCTGTTGCTTAAATGTTACTGGAGCAAGGGACTTTTTATTTTCCCATGCATCATTCAGGTGAGCTGACTCTATGTTCTCTTTGCTATTCCAAATCATGTAAACCTATATATTACAGAGCTCAGATCCTCTTCCTCTATCGCATCCTGCTTTCAAATTGGGCAGTGAAGACCACATGACACGTTCACTTTAAGATGCTACAACATCAGACAGTTGTTTCTGTTAGGTAAGCTTCTGGACCATCACAAATGTTTTTATTTAGTAGCTGTCAGTGTAGTAGCATGTAATGGTTATCTACATTCCATGTTTGGACCTTGCTTTTGTAAGATCCCAAAGACTGTTATATTAATCTACATCCAGCTGATCATAGCATGGAGGCTTTTACTGTAAAGTAAATACTGATGTATAAGCAAGTCCATAGTCGAATGGAATAATTCTATCATATTTTATTGAAGAAGACCAAAACTAGTTAGACTAGTTTGACTTTCCTGAGATTTTTGGCATAGTCTAAGTAAAGGAACTCAAAAGTGTTTAGATATCCTGGAGCCAGGTCATTGGAAAAATAAGAGATAATTTATGTTAGTAATAGTAACAATATTTTAAATTACCAATACAAGCTCAGACAGAGATTTTCTGAAAAGAAAGGTGTTAAACCCATAATTGTGTTGTTGTTACTTAATCTAAACATTAGCGTAATTGTTAGTACCTATTACTCTATACTCCATTTCTTTTTGTTATAATCCTTTAATAATATTTGTGTGTGTCTCAGATATCCCAAACTCACTGCATATCCTGACATAAAAAGTAAAAAGTAAAAAAATGGATCATTCAATCTTTTACTATTTCTATTAATTGTACATTAACATGTTTACTGTAATATTTATTATTTAATAAATCATTTTTATTCTTTCATTAATCAGTAGAATCTGCAAATAAAGTAAACTTGATAATATACCATAATATAAAAGTTTCTCTACTTACCTTCTTCTTTTCCCTACTATGTGGCCATTGAACTGTTAGGCACATATTTTCCCAACAGTTATAGGAACAGCATAACCCAAAATAGTGTTCGGTGCCATATGTATTACATGACTGACAACAAAGGCACGCAAAATACCCAGTTATTTTAAAAGATCTTGTGATGGTGATGGTGCTATTTTAATAAAAGAAATCATGTTGCAATATTTATTTTCAGAATTCTGATGTCTCTTCCATGTGAATGTAGCTTTGTCTGTGCACTCATTGAAAAAAAGAGCAACTTTGTTGTTGGTGTTTCTCATTTAAGGGGCTATCCATGTTGTATAAAAATAATCTAGTGCTCTAAGGGCCCCATTAAAACAAAAAAACCTATACTCACCCGCCTAGTTCCCATTTCCAGCACAGACTCTCTTTTCCCATTTGATCCCATCCTCTAAACTTACGGGTTCTCATCCCAACACAATGGAGAGGCTTGTGTGTCATTGTAGGTGAATGGAGCATGAATGATTCTGGCGCTTCCCAATTTTCTGTTTACATGCCAATTGGAAGTGACAGCATGTCAACGGAATATTAGGGAGAGCCAAATCCATTCATGCTCAATTCACTTACGATGAATAACAAGCCTCTCCACTGTGTTGGGATGAGAGCTTGAAAGTTCAGATGACCGGATCGCATGAGAACTCCAGAGTAGCTGCAGCAGGGGAAAACTAGGTAACTATCAGCTTTATGGGTCTTTTTGCCAACTGGGGACCCAATTTCATAGAATTTTTTTATGGACAGCTCCTTTAATAATTTTCATTATTATGAGACCTGAATCTAGAGATCTGACTTCTGTTCTGCAATTAAAGAGGTTGTAGGCTTATTTGTAACACACTTTTAAGTATAATGCTACCTATTATAAAAAAAAAAAAAAACTTACATTCCCCTATTCTCCCACGTGCCACTCTCCGCACTCTCAGATGATCTTCTGTTTACTTCTGGATGAACAGAATGTCAATGCTGCAACCACTAATTTCCTGTAGTGAGTATGTGCCATTGCCTGATGTCACCATCTGGAGCATTCACTTCCAAAAGGGAAGTTTAGGCAATGATATGTGTACCTTTGGGGTACAAGAGGAGTACCATTTAGTGGATGAAGTTGTATCCTTTAGGTCTGCTTTCAATGCTTTGATTTAAAAACAACCTGTCATGTTCTTTATTCACTTTACGAAAGTTATTAATTTATAGATTGTATGTCTCAGGACTGTTTTTGAGAGTGTACAAAATTGTGGACTTAGAAATGCAAACATATCTAAAAGTATTATGCCCATACTTTCATTCTAAAAAAAATAGATTTGCTCTTTATGCCATGTCGTAGTATTTTAAATAGAGCAAATGCTGAAATTTGCTTCACTAGAACTCTGACCCTTATTTTTCACTACCTATTAACAATGACTAAGTTTAGCGTTCCATACTTCAATCACAAGTCACTTTGTGTTACCTCTTCTAGTAAATTACAGCTTTGAACAGCGGGGTTAATACAAGCCTGACTAATATATTTTTATGAACATGCATGTTCTCAAAGTCCTTGGACATGTTTCCTTATTACGCATTTCCTTGATGATTCATGCAAAGATTAAGCCAAAAGAGCATTACCAAAGATAATTAGATCTGTCCAGAGCACCAAGATTACACCTGCTATAATCACAAATGAAACAGCAGAGAATTTACAAAGCCTACACGCAAGGGAAATTAGTAAACAGCATTCTATAAAAAGGAAGTCAACATGCCTAAGCAGAAAAAATGTTTTTATCGTTTTCCATTAGTCACGTTGCTAAACATTCAGCTTTCATGTTTTTTTTCATGTTGCCGACAATGAGGTAGAGGTTTTCTTTTAGCAGTCAAGTGAATCTAATTTACATCTAAACCTAACCAATGAGTGTAGGAAATTTATGGGAGGAAATAAGCAGGCAAAAGGATAAAAAACACACATCAAACAGGGCACAGCTATATAACGGAAATGTATCAAAACTCATTTTTTAATTGCTTTTTTAAATCATAAAGGGGAATATTTCCCCTTGAGGAGAGCACCATACAAGTGTGTGGAATTTTGAGATAGCCTTTTTGCCCTCCACTAAGCATCTGCATATTACAAGGCATTATTGAAAAGGATCTGAGAAACTCTAGTGTCCTCTACTGGATGTAACAAATCCTCAATTTGCTTCTGACCCACTGAGTCTTTAAAAAGGGATATGATACTGGCTTGGCTAATATCCCTTTTGATTTCTAAAGACTCAGTGGGTCAGAAGCAAATTGAGGATTTGTTACATCTAATAGAGGGCGCTCGAGTTTCACAGCTCTCCTCTCATAATGCACTGTGATATTTTTAAATCATAATCAATAAGTTTCAATAATAATATAAATTATATATATATAATATATATAAAAATAAAATAAATATAATTTTTATGTGGTGGTTGTTTTAAAAATATATATAATATATATATATATAATAACTAATAAATCTGGAATGATGCCGAAATATTTAGTGCTATAGGTGATAACACTACAACTATATATATATGAAGCGCACCCGCGCGCCTAGTCAAATTTTTTTTTATGTCAATGTAAAATGTCTTATGAAGTTTAATATTGTATTTGAGCTATTTTTATCCATTACCTGTTATTAAGTGTTATTTTTATTCCTAACCACAATTTTAATTGTATATTTGTACCACTATAACTGAGATTAGGAGTTCTATTCACTCCGAACAAGCGGGTCTATTTTTTTCTATGCATTTCCCCATAGAGAAGTAGCTCCTTCCCCTATTGGTTCGCTTGTAACTCCCGCGTCCTGAAGCACCAATCACAGCACTCTGCACATCTCCAGTCGTCATTGGCTGGTTTAGAACTACCGCTTCACCCCATCACCAATCACAGAGGTTTCCTGATACTTATACCTCATTGGTCTATTTATTTTTACCTCCACCAAGCTTAACCAATCACGTTTCTTCATAGATTTATGAAGTTTTTTGGCGCCCCTAAACCTAGAAATTTTAGCGCGTTACATTTTAAAAAATTTTTGAGTTCACCCATTGGTGCACTCATATTACCCGCCCCCTTTCCTGTTGGTCGCTGTATTTTCATTTACTCACACACATTTTTCAGGGATTTATCTACATCCACTGACATTAAACTTTCCTGCCGTGATTTATCTACATCACGGACTTATATATTGCAGGTTTACAGCCGCTTTAATTGGTAATATAGTATATATTTATTTTATTGCAAGTACTTCCCAGCTCGACAACTGAAGTTCTCAGCATGTTCTTCTCCGCGTCTTCTTTCCTTGATTGACGGCTCATCTTCCTATCCTCTTGGCTCTTCTTAACCTGTCTCTCAACACCTTTGATTGACACTTCATCCTCCAATGCTCTTTGATCTTCCTAGTATCATCACCGATCACCCGTATCTTCATGTCACCCGATAGACCCACATCTGATCCAATTACAGCTTAGATTTCTGCTATATATACTATGTCAAACTACTGTGTACTGTATACTTCTGATGAAGCGTGGGTACTCGCGCGAAACGTGTCAAGTTTTAATCTGTCTTGTTTTTAATTTTGCAAGGGTAATTCCTTTGCATTTTTAAGAATAACAGCTAATTTTGATAAGAGCCTCTAGCTCGGGCTTTTTTACTATACGCGCGCCGGGTCCATTTTTATCCTTCCTATTGGTGTATATATATACAATAAATCTGCATATATATACAATAAATACAATAAATCTGCATTAAGATCCATATAACTACCTGCAGCAATGTACCCTAATTAAAAAATAAATAAAAATTCTATACCAATTTCTCCTAGTATTTCCAAGGCAATGCATCTTTATTCCCTTGCTCTTCTCTGCACAACCAGTTTTCAGCAATGATGTGACGCTCTATGTGACTGCTGCAGGGGATGTGGCTTTATTGTCTGAGGGTGACAATTCAGAGAAGACTAAAGTACTGAAGATGCACCTGGGGAGGTGAGTATAGTTTAATTTTTTTTTTTCCATTTTTATATCTACAGAAAAATCCTCAAACAAGTCTGCATCTGCTGCAGCAGATTTCCGTGCAGAGAACTATGGCATTGCTGTGGACTCTCAATATGTATGTTAGAGCATGCTCATAAACAGCATAATTGATGTGGGGAGAGTTTACACAGCTATTCTACTGTATCTAAACATAACCTAAAAGCTTCATTTGAACTATACATTTTCTATCTTTGTTGGACAAGTTTTCTGTTCTTTCTAGGAGTTATGCTTAATATTTTATGTTTTGATTTTAGTGATACTTTAAGAAGAATAACCTATTAGCATTTTGCTGGCAGTAGCAAAATTGAAGACACAATTGTTTTATTAGTCTCCCAGTATTAATTAAGAGAGAGACTTCCTAGACCTGTAATCTAACAAAGTAAGATTTATTTGGTTCAATAAAGCAACAGCAAACTAGATGCACTTTCCATTTTCAAGAAGTTTTTGGCACCTGATTTATTATGTATTAAACATGGACAAACTGTATAATCAAACAGCAATACCAGACATAATAATTAAATCCATGCAGAACATCTTTCCTGGCCTTCCCTTCTTGCTGTGGGTGTTATGTCTTAGTATAGAGAAAAGGTTAATATTTCTGATAAATTACATAATACATGTTTAACTGACTTTCTTACAAAAACAGTCATAAAATTGTGTTCATACTACAGCTTATAATCGTATATTGAAACACAGTAAGTTCTTACATGAGTTCCCTTGCTTATTTGTTCATCAGTTGCCTTAGGGTATGTCCACACCTCGGACATTTCCAATTGGAAGAATCTAAAGTTTATTCTGCAGCAGAAATCAGAGGCAATACCTCAGTATTGGCCTCAGGTTTGGACATGAGTTAGTCCATTTTAACAGGGCTAACTCACATAACTGCTGCTGGAGCGTGATCCAATGACGATCCGCTCATATAAAAAATTAACACATTCATTCTTTTTTTTCCTGCACCATGAATTTGAAATTGAGGTGGGAAATCCACAATGTAGTTTGCAGTGTGAACTACAGTGCAGATTGGCCATTCAAATGAGTATACTTTCGCCTTTTTGGTTGTTTTCTACTCACCGGGTTACACTGCAGTATATAGATGTACTTGGTATCATAAAAACCCTGGGTACTGCACTAAGAATAAAACAGTGTATCAGTTTTGTGTAATTTTTATTTAAGAAAAAAAAAGTTTATTTTTTTTTTATTTTTACCCTAAATTTGGTTTTCAGTTTCTAGATTATAAAAAAAAAATTTTTCCCCATTCCTGTAAAAGAAAAAGAAAAAAATTTGAAACCCCACAAAATTTTTTTAAAAAGGGAAAACATTTTTACGTCACAAATTCAAAGTTTTAAAACTTGAAAAACCTTTTTTTTACAGCAAAAAAGCTTGACCCTTTTTAAAACAAAACAAAAATAAAAAAAAACAAAAAACCCCTATTTGTTCCTTTAAATGCTAACCAATAACCCCCAGAGCCCCTTTAACCTTTCCCTTGACCCCGGGTTTTTTAGTATTTTTGGGAAACCTGTCCAAGTGCATCTAAAAAAATACGTGGTTTCCCCCCTTTGGTAGATTTAGGATTGGGGTTTAATTTTCCCCAACAGGCCCCGTAAGGGTTTGGGGGGCGGGTTTTGGGGGGGGATTTTGGGGGGGTTGAAACAGCAAAAGGCCAAAAATTTAAGCCCAAATCCCAACCCCTCCCCTTTTTAACGTTTTATTTCCCCAAAAGCTCCATAGAAACCCCTATGGTTTCCCCTTTTCCCCATTTTCTCCATGCCTATTTAAAACACCGACGTTTTACCCCTCAGGGATGATAAAAAATGTAAAGGGGGCCGGGGCCCCCAGTTTTTTTTTGAAGTACGTCCCCTGGCCAGGTGTACTTTTTAAAAAACCCCGGGGGCCCTTTAATTCTGGCATTAAATTAAATTGCAAATAGTAAAAACCGTTTTTGGAAACAAAAAACCCTTGCACTGTTTCCAACATTTTTTTCCAATGTGTTTTCCCTTTTTCTACTACCCAAAAAATTTCCCCTCGCATAAAAGGGAAAAAAAAAAACGTTTCAAAAAGTAATTTTAAAATTTCCCAAAATTTAATTAAAAAAATAAAAAAAAAATAAAAAACCCTTTTACAGTCCATATCCCGGGGAAAAAATTTTTTTTGGGCTATTAGAAGATACAGCTGCGGGAAAAAAGCTCATAAAAAGGGTTTTTTAAAAAATAAAAAACTTTTTTTAATATACAAAATTGTAGCAAAACTAAAAAGAACATATAATGTGTTTTTGTTTTATCAGGGCCCAAAAAGAATGTTAAATTTTCAAACTTTCTCTTTTGTTTTTTAAATGGCCTTTTTTTTTAACAGATGAAAGCAAAAATTAACAAAAAAAAGCCTTTGAAAATCACGGCCCCCCCAAAAGCTAAAATCTCCCTAAAACCTTTAATTTGCCACAACATAAAAAAAATATATTAATTGGGTATCGTCATAATCCTAATCGACCCACCCAGTAAAGCATGTCAGGTATACCGCATGGTAAGCACTGTAAAAAATAAAATTAAAAAACTCTACCAGGATTGCAGTATTTTCTTCGCTCTGCTCCCCAAAAAATGGATTTAAATGCAATCAAAAAATCCTGTCTCGCTCAAAATGGTACCAGTTAAAAAAGTCAACTCATCCTGTTTAAAACAAGCCTCTATACAGCTCTGTACACAGAAAAATAAAAAAAGTTATAGCTCTACTACTATGGCGATGCAAAAACCTGTTTTCTTTTTAAAACAAAAGTGTCTATTGTGTAAAAGTAGTAAAACATAAAAAACTATATAAATTGGATATAGCTGTGATCAACCTGCTGAATAAAGATAACATGTCATTTATACTGCACACTGATGGCTGTATAAAATAAAAAAACACTACCATAACAGCTGTATATTGTTCATCTCACTTCCCAAATTTGTTAATAAAAAAAAATCAAAGTGTCATATAAACTCCAAAATTATAAAAATGAAAACGTCAACTCATCCCACAGAAAACAAGCCCTTAATCAACTCAATATAAAAAAATAAAAGTAATGACTGTCAGAATATGATGACATAAAAGCATGATTTTTTACAAATGCATTTCTATTGTGTAAAAGTAGTAGAACATACAAAATTATATAATTTTCATATTGTTGTAATTGCACCGACCTGCATAGTAAAGTTATCATGTAATTTAGACTGCATAGCAAACACTGTAAATGTAGAACCGAAAAACAATAGCGGAATTGCTGTTTTTGTTTTTTTCATTTTAATGGCTCAATACTAAAAAAAAATGTGAACCACCTGTGGGCCCTGATGAGTTCTCTGAGGGGTGTTGAATCCAAAACAGAATGACTTCTTCTTAAAAGTTTCACCAGTTCTGGTACTTTTGGGGCCTTGCAAATGCGACATGACCCCCACCACAATCTGTGTTCCAAAAGCCAAACAGCACTTACCCCTTTGAACACCCTGTCATGTGCCCAAACAGCTGTTTACACCCACATATAGGGTATTGGCGAACTTGGAGGAATTTGAGTAACACATTTTGGACTGCTTTCTTTACAAGGATTAATTGTGAAAGTGAAACATTTTCTGCGTAAGCTGCATATGCAGTGAGCCGGGGTGGTGGAATGAGAGAGTGGGAGTGATGGTGATGAGGAGAGGGTTATGGGCTTGGCCTCTCCTGTATAGCGCTTAGCTCTGGAATGAGGGGACACACTGAGAGCTGCAGAGTGAGAGTGTGCTGTACCTGCAGGATGGCTTTTAGACTTGTCACGGTCACAGGTGGGCACGAGGGCTTCCACAGGAACAGGTTACTCTCTGGCGCTTCCCTGTGTTCTCTCTCTCTTCTGTGGGCCGCTGTAAAGGTTTTCGGGGGGGTTGCACCTGCGTGTAAGGTGGTCGGTGGTATGGACCTGTAGTTCCCCCCGGGGCCAACCCCAAATACTGCTGTCCGGCAATATGGCCCTTGATGATGGTGTGGTGCAGTGGGACCAGACAACAGGGAGACAAGGAGGGAGGCAGTATAACAATAACTCTTTTACTGAAGAACTCAAAGGCACTTGAACAGTCCAGTTGCATACAGTTGTTAAAGCTGGTTGGCCTTGAATGGGTTACTGTGCCGGTTTTGGAGAGAGGTGGTGTGTGGAGAGACGGTCTGCCTCAGACCCTGGTCTGTCACTACGTGTGGGACGCCGGTGGGCACTATGATCCTGTGATCCTTTTCCCCAATGGAGCATGAGTCCTTTCCCTCCCTGTCTGATAGGGAGCTTTCTGCCTTGAGGATACACAAGCCACAACTTTCGGTTTCCTAGAGGTAATCCAGGGGTCCAAGTAAATCCTACCCCCTGAATCTGCAGTAAGAGATGGTACAGAGGCCTCAGTTATCTCTGCTACCCAATGCACTCAAGTCCTTTTACTTAGGGCTCCTGATCCTTAGGATTCCCACTGACAGTAATGAAGTACCTTGTATTTTCTGTAGATGCTCCTTCAGATCTCTCTCCCTCATGTCTCTCCTCCTTCTCCTTTATCTCTTTCCCCTTCTTAAATATCAGCCAGGCTTCTCTGGAATATCAGGCCTGCTCACAGAACAGCAAGCAGCAGCTGCCCTGCACACTCTGAGCAACAGCTCAACTCACACTGACTTCTACTTCCTGTTACAGCTAGGTTTGTGTGTGGAGCCTGCTCCACCCACTTTCTAGCATTTTCTAGAATAAGCTGGAAAGGACTACACTGCCTACAGTTCCCTGTAAAACCTGTAGGTGTCACTGCTGCGTAGTGTTGTAGTGTTTCTAAGGCTTGTAACCCATTCTCTGCCTGCCAGATAAATACATAAAACAGTATATAGTAAATTGCATGACATATCACATATACAATACCAGTTGTGGACAGGTGCCATCCTAAGCCCAGCCACAGGAATTGCGCTCTGGTATACTACACATATTATTGGGAAAAATTCCATTTTTCATTTTCAGAGCCAAACTAAACAAGTGTGAAACACCTATGGGACCAATATACTCACTACACCCCTGGATATATTCCTTACGGGAGTAGTTTCCCAAATTAATTCTTTTTAGGGGTGTCTGTGAACCTGTAATTGAGCCTAAAAAGTATCCTAATAAAAATGAGACCCAAAAGTCCAGTAGGTGCTCCTCCTATTCACAGGTTAAAATTTCAAAGAAACTTTTATTTCCATGTTGTCATTAAAAAGTATACTATATCCGGATCACATACAGATTTGAGCACTGATGTTCTTGATGGCGCACTGAATCCCCTTCTGGGTGGGTGGCGAAGCTGTGGATAGAGACGCATGCAACAACTCGAGAATCTCATCAAAACAATTCCTCATAACATTCATCCCTAAAACAACAGGTGGAAAATCATGATCCTCTACTGAAGTTACAATAACACCTTGCCTGGGCAACATAAGATTATTAACCTGAATAGTAGGTTCCCAGTAGCCTTGATGGGGGATGTGGTGACCAGAACTGCCAATAACATTAAGCCAGGGCTCAGGGGAGAATTAAACACACAAGTCCCATACTTTTTTCAAAGCATTTTTCTAAAAGGGTATCACTTGAGACCCAGTGTCAAAAAGGGCCTCAAAGGGTACTCCATTAAGGTAACATTTTTTTCTCGGGCGGGACGAGATGTCCCTGGACCCCAGAGCGTTCTCGAGATGACCCTGATCGCTGTTCCCGAGGGGTGGCCCTCGCCCTCGGGGACGTGTATTTTAAAACGAACATGTTTCAGCAGAGTTCCATACTTGGGGCAAAACGACAAGTGGGCTTAGGACACTTGCCTTATCTGGTGCAGCCTTGCAGGTGGACCCTTTAGACAGGAGGTGGTGCATCGAAACACTCCTTCGGGATTCTCAGGAACTTGGGACTGCTGGGGGCCGGGGGAGCGGGGTCATCTAGAGGGTCTGCAGAAGTCTCAACAGCCCCTTGGCCGGGGAACTCAGTTGCTCCTGCAAACAAAAACAGCATCGGGTGCGGGGAGCTTGTCAGCCGGGACACGGATGGAGCCCTTTGGGGAAGGAACAAGAGACAGAATGGCAGGCCTTATGGCAGCAGCTGGACTGCCGGGGGGTTGGGGACGTCCCGACTTCGTCCTCTCTCTAACCTCCAAAGCCACCCTTTCTGAATTTTTGGGGAAAGGAAAGAGTGGGGTGCT
This sequence comes from Phyllomedusa bahiana, assembly GCA_025379985.1. NCBI lineage: Eukaryota > Metazoa > Chordata > Amphibia > Anura > Hylidae > Phyllomedusa > Phyllomedusa bahiana. The sequence goes on along the minus strand of JAODAL010032215.1, from coordinate 34,949 downwards.
CTCTGCAAGCATTCCATTTACCTTGGGTTTTTCAAGTGGGCTCCCTCTATGAAACGCTCCAACAAGGTCCGTCTCATGGCCTCCCCAGAGGGTTCCGTTTGGGATAATGCTCCCATGGCTTTGGAGAGAAAAGCATAGTCTCTGAGTATTCTCCCAGGTTCTGTCCCCTCTCAAAAAACCTCATCTGTAACTCCGACAATGTACCGCTTCAAACTCGGACTGTAATTTACGAAAATGTCCTTTCTGTCCTCCTCTCATAGGAACCATGACTTATCTCTCTGGCAGGCCCCTCAAATTTGCCCATAACATTTCTACTTGTGTTTTTTGGGGATAAAGGATACATCCTGAATGTGGCCTCATCTGTTCTCTGAAGCCTCAAGAGTATTAGGGTCTCCGGGGTTACCGGGCACCAGGAGCACCCATGTATAGGGAGAGTGAAGGCTTTGGGGCCTGCTGTGGTAGTGGCCCCGGGACTCAGGGGAGTCCTGCATTTGAAGAACTTGACTTCCGCACTTTTCCTGCTTGCAGCTAACGTACTGTCTCTTTAAGATGACCCACCGGGGAATGTATGACGGGCCCTCCCGCACACACAGGACAACGATCACTACACAGCGACAGGAACGGTGAGAAACTCACGGTGCTTTTAAGAGCAGGAGCCTAAGATGGAGGTTTCCCCTTGTTCGGGGGCGCGGGCGGGACTCCAAGCAGGGCTCAGACTGTCATTCCGGGTTTGAGTACGTGCATGCAAGGGACGCAGCAAAAAATTCACGTGCTTTAACGCCTTCAGAGCGAAAAAGTCCTCACAGTGCAGAACAGCCTAATAGCACTTCAGGCAAATATTAAACACTCACACTATGGAGATGCGGGTTTTCCCCCTCTTTTGCGATTAGCACACCAGAGGGTGGCGTCTCAAGCTAAAGTTCGTACTTTGTGACGGGCACACAGCCTATCCTGTTCGGAACGCCAAGGTAAACCCTCATGCAGCACCCCGGGGGTGGAAAGGAGGGGAGTGAGGTGATGAGGAGAGGGTTTTATGGGGCTTGGCCTCCCCTGTATAGCGCTTACTCGGAAGAGGGGAAAACCTGAAGCTGCAAGTAGATGGGCTGTACCTGCAGGATGGTTTTTTTAGACTTGTAAACGGTCACAGGTGGCACGGGGGCTTCCACAGAACAGGTTACTCCGGGCGCTTCCCTTGTTCTCTCTCTCTTCTGTGGGCCGCTGTAAAGGTTTTTTCGGGGGGTTGCACCTCGTGAAAAGGTTTTCGGTGTATGGACCTGTAGTTCCCCCCGGGGGCCCAAACCCCCAAATACTGCTGTCCGCAATAGGGGCCCTTGATGATGGTGTGGTGCATTTGGACCAGACAACAGGAAAAGGGGGGAGGCAGTATAACAATAACTCTTTTCGAAGAACTAAAAGGGCACTTGAACTCCAGTTGCTACAGTTTTTAAAGCTGGTTCCCTTTTAAATGGTACTGTGGGGGTTTTTTGAGAGGGGGGGTGTTGGAAGACGGTTGCCCGGGCCCGGTCTGTCAATACGTGGGGACCCGGTGGGCCTAGACCTGTGATCCTTTTCCCCAATGGAGCATGACCCCTTTCCCCCCTGTCTATAGGGACTTTCTCCCTTGGGGATACGGCCCGGCCTTTAAAACCACAATTTCGGTTTCCTAAGGTAATCCAGGGGTCCAAGTAAATCCTACCCCGAATATGCAGTAAGAGAGGGTACAGGGGGCCTCAGTTATCTCTGCTACCCAATCACTCAAGTCCTTTTATTTGGGGCTCAAATCCTTGGATTCCCACTACAGTAATGAAGTACCTTGTATTTTCTGTAATGCCCCTTCAATCTCTCTCCCTATGTCTCTCCCCCCCCTTTACTCTTTCCCCTTTTTTAAATCAGCCCTTCTCGGAATACAGGCCGCTCACTAGTGTTGAGCGATTTTTATCGACAAATTTGAAATCGGAAAAGGTTTTTTATGGTGATCAAAAAGCATCATCTATTAAAACGCGCCTTTTTCGGCGTTTCCCTGTAATTTTGGGGGCCAGCAAATAGATTACAAAATAGAGCGGGGTGGGGATGTGTGTGCGACGTCATGACGGGGGATTTGTAGGTTCGTTGGCGGGAAAAACAATGACCTTGTTTTACATAGAACAGCGTTTCCGTTTCCACCCCTCATGACTCTCAGCGCCCTCATAGGGAAGGACCTGCGCCTGCCTGTGGCCAAAACAGCTCAGCAAAATTATCATTCTGCACAGAGAAACCTCTACTATTAGTGGACCCTTTCCCAAATTTATTTTAATTTTGAATTTGAACTTTTTATGTAGTTAGCTAAGAATTTTTAAAGCAGCATCTACCGCTGAAAATTCAGGGCGTGGGAGGGGGGGGGGCCCCCCGGGCGAACACAGAAAAGCCAAATCTATAAAAACACTGGATAAATTCACCAAGCTTAGGTAAAATTGAGTTGGAATATCTTTATTATTAACATTTTGCTATTAAATTTTTCCTGGATATTGGGCACCTGAACTTATTTTGGATAAACACATTCTAGAAACGCAGTCCTTTGTTAGCGAAAAACTCCACTTTTATTATCAGTTAAATTTCAGATAGGTGTTAAATTTTTACCCATTACACCTGTGACTGTTGATATATCCACCCCTTTCCCACCTTTTTAAAATTTTTTAAAAAACCCCAAAAAAAAACCCCCCCCCAATTTTCTTGGGGAAACCCAAACAAAACGGGTTTTTTGGTTTGTTTAAAAAAAAATACCGTTTTTTTAACAAAACATAACATTACGTGTTTTTTTCTTTTGCGCACCCAGCACGTTCATTAAACAGCTTTTCTACTAAATTTTAAAACAAAATTTCATTTTCACCACAGGTAAATTTGAAAGGTCAAAAAATACCGTTTTTTAATCAAAACAAAACAGTTACTTTTTTTTTACTTTCGCACCCAGCACTGTTCATTGACCGCATCTACAAATTTTAAAACAGCAATTCTATATTCACCACAGGTGAATTGAAAGGTGCAAAAAATCCCTTTATTAATCAAAACATAACAGTTACGTTTTTTTTTTTGACTTTTGCGCCCCCCACCTGTTCATTGACGCAGCATCTACGTAAATCTTAAAACAGCAATTCTATTTTCACCACAGTGAATTGAAAGGTGCAAAAAATACCTTTTTATTATATCAAAACAAACAGTTACGTGTTTTTTCTTTTGCGCACCCAGCACTTTTCATTGACGCAGCATTACGAAAATTTTCTTAAAACAGAAATTCAATTCACCACAGTGAATTGAAAGGTGCAAAAAATACCTTTATTATACAAAACAAAAGTTACTTTTTTTTGATTTTTGGGCGCACCCACACTGTTCATTGACCCATCAGTAAATTTTAAAACAGCAATTCTATTTCACCACAGGTAAAATTAAAGGTGCAAAAAATACCGTTTTATTATATCAAAACTAACTTACGTGTTTTTTGATTTTTTGCGCACCCACACTGTTCATTGACGCAGCACTACGAAATCAAAAACAGCAATTCTATATTCCCCACGGGTTAATTAAAAAGGTGCAAAAAATCCCTTTTTATTATATCAAAACATAACAGTTACGTGTTTTTTTGATTTTTTGCGCCCCCAGCACTTTCTTTGACCACATCTACAAAATTTTAAAAACAGCAATTCTATTTCACCACGGGTGAATTGAAAGGTGAAAAAAATACCTTTTAATTATATCAAAACATAACATTTACGTTTTTTGACTTTGCGCACCCGCACTTTTTCATTGACGCAGCATCTACGTAAATCTTAAACAGCAATTCTATATTAACCACAGGTGAATTGAAAGGTCAAAAAATACGTTTTTTATATAAAAACATAAAGTTACGGTTTTTTTACTTTTGCGCACCCAGCACTTTTCTTTTAGCAGCACACGTAAATCTTAAAACAAATTCTAATTCACCACAGGTGAATTAAAAGGTGCAAAAAATACCTTTTTATTAAAACAAAACATAACAATACTTTTTTTTTGACTTTTGCCACCCAGATTTATTGAAAAAATTTCTTAAATTTAAAAACCCACAATTTATATTAAAGGTGTTTTGAAAGGGCAAAAAATACCTTTAAATTTTATATCAAAACAAACAGTTAGTGGAGGTAGCACATGGAGGTAAGGTACGAAGAAGGGCTCCTTCCAGTGCTGGTGACAACACCATGCCAGCGGATCGTCAGTTGCATGACCGTCAGGCCCGTCATCGCGGGGCAGGGGCCCTGTGAAACTAAATAACGAAAAATCGTCGCCAATCTTCCTTCAGGGTTTAAAGCAACCGCACTACAGTCTTACCTCCTCGTCCTCGCAGCACGGCCCCCAAATGTCGCATCAGCATCATCACATCTGTCCAACAAAGCAGCCCAAATGTCAACTCGTGAACCACCCCTGTGGGAAAACCATTTTCTGAAGACCCTTTGATGACAAAATGCGGTTGGGGTCAAAGGATGTTAAAAGACAAGAGGATATTTGTCCTCTTGACGGGCCCCTTTACGAGCCTCAGAGGAGGTAAGGAAGCCGGTCAAACGGCAAAAATCCCGGGCGGGTTTGGCAACGCCTTGCATGCCCCTTGCTTGTACCCGCAGCTTCTGGATCAGAAAGTCAGGACGACCAAGTCACCTGTGTTATGATATGAGATACAACATTGGGATCCATCCTGGTCTTTTTCCCCAGAATTTGCTTGCGAGCGCTTCATCATGGAAGGAGGAAGACGATGGGGTAGGTCAATACGGTTCCCCCCCACAAAAAGGGAGAGGGGGGTCGAGAAGTCCGCTGATATGATTCCCCCAGCCACGGTCACGCAAACCCCGCTCCTCGCTTATGCCGTCAAAAAGGTCCAGGACCTCTCAAGCCTGGGGCCCCTTTGAGCAAGCCTCTATTTACCCCAGTGAAGTCCCTACCGCCTTTTCCAAACCATAATAGAGGCAAAACCTTAATGGTTAACCACCACCCAAAATTCCCATCACATGCAGCAATGCATGAGTTTTAAATGGAGGGGAAAACTTGGCCAAAAAAGGCCCGAACCGACGCCGGGCCCCCAACCACTGTCACAAAAAACCCCCTTTTTCTCCGCCCCTCCCCCCTCCCCCACCCCAACTTCCTCACTGCCCCTGTCCCCCTCAAGTCTATCAGGTATCAGCCTCCGCTTCAGCCTCCACCCCGCCCCAGTACCACCAGCACCACCAAGACCCATCATACCCTTTCTCCTTCCGCCATTTTCACGACCTGATGCCGTACAGCGCCAGTCAGCAGCCAGCCTTTTGTCTTCCAGTTTGGGGGCAAAGAAACACTTTTTAAAAAAACCCAAACCCTCCCAAAACCAAAACCTGAATGTCGGCATTGCCAGGCTTTTGGGCCTTTGGGAAAATTTTCCTTTCCGTTGTGGACAAAGATGGGTTCCGCCCCGTCAGGCCCTCGCCTCTCCCAAACCAGATGCCGAGCAGGCATTTTTTTGCCAGAAAAGCCGTCCCTGCCCTGGCCAGCCACGGCATCTAAAATTCAAGCGCTTGTCTGCTCTTGTCCGGAAATCCATCTCAAACCCCCCGACACATGGACTAGTAAGCACGGGGCCCAAAGGCGCTAATCTCTGTACAGCTCACTGGGGGACTGGGTGGATGTCTCGGGGTGACGGTGGCTCAGCTCGCGCACGCTCTTCAAACCGCAGGGGTGGTGCAGGGCTCTTTCCCCCCAAGGGCCTCTGGGGGCACACGTCCCCAAAAACCGGGCCGTGTTGAAATAAAATGCCCTTTGGGGACCGTCCCAAAACGGTCGAGCTTGGACGGCTCTAACAAGAACCAGCGGGCTTGGGGGCCAAGAACCCGTCCAGGTGAGGGGTTGCATAACGGGCGAAAACGGGGCCGCCCTTAAAATGTAGGCGGGAGCACATCCCTTTCCTGGCACATGTCATGATCCTTGTCTCCCCGAAATTTCTAAAAGCTACCCGGGGCTGACGCCCCTGTAGAAGGGCCCCAGGGCTGATTCGCACTTCCCGCCTTCGCACCCTCTTCGTCCCGCCTGGCGCGTTGCGCTCAGCTCGGGCCTCCCCCCCAACCCTCTCATTGTTGACGGGAACACCTGGAAATTTCCCCCCTCCCATGCTCCACCCCATTGGGCGCAGCGCAATGCCATTACCCAAAACGAAAGGGCACATGGCCTGACAAGCACGGTACGGGGCCTCGGGGGGGTTTAACCACCGAGATGGAGGCAGGTGAAAGGCCTGCACCACCTTCCGTTTTTAAGAAGCCCCCCAAAAAAGGGCAGGCGGACAAAGCCCTTTTCAGCAGACATTGGGGGACTTTTTCTGGAAAGATCGTTGGACACCGAAACCAAAAGGTCCCGCCAGCGACGGAGGAGGAACGGACACAGATGCGGGCACGGGGCCTTTTTTCCCTCCGTCAAATCCACAAGCCCGACAGTTTCACAATTTCATCGGTCTTCATTAGGCAGTTTTTTCGGGGGCCAACTAGTCAAAGTGGGCGTCATCTCTCAGGGGGGCTTTATCTCAGGGAAGTCAGGGTGGTTTTTAAGCGTGCCGGAGGGAGGGAAAGGAGGGAGGAGGGTATTTTCTAGAAAACCGAGTTACCGCTTTCCCCCCTTGGGGAAAAAGGTTTGCGCGAATTTGAGGCGGGGGGAGGAAATGAAAGGAAAAATCATTTGCTAGTGCCCCCCGGGCCCAGAAGGGGTTGGGGGGAAACAAGGCCCATCTCTCACAGAGTGCTTGGGTGCTCCATTTCCTCCAAATGATCCTCGCAATTAAAAGGGCCCCAAAAAGAACAACAGTTTCTGGGTGGGCCACCCTCCTGGATCCCCGGGCAAAAAAAAAATCGCACTTTCCCTTCCACCCACCCAAATAGAGAGTAAAATGCAGGAAATAGACCTTGCGATTGATCAACGGAGACATCTTTGCGCTGCTTCACGTCCCCCCAAAAGTCCGGGGGAACAAAATCCCGCGAGTGACAGCATAAGTGCCAAGTAACTAGCTCAGCACGGCAAGGTGTCAGAAGCCAATGGGGGGACCCTTGGCAATCTTTGTTTACCACCTCACCAACGCATGCAATCAGGGGGACACATCCAACACACAGAATCAGCCCCTTTAAAATCAGGGGCACAAACTATCTGCTCCAACCCGATGTTTTTTTCATGTGTTCCGGACCCAAAAGACTTCTGGGTCCAAAATGGACAAATGGCTCAGCTGGCTCTCACGCCATAGAGGGTTTGTCCTGCCCCCGCACCACGTCATATCGACGGACCTTTAGCACAGCTGGGGGAGTCTTACAACAAACGCATCCCTTTCCCCAATAAAGTGGGTCGTTTTACTTTCATCAAATAATCAGGGAGGATTTATGATGTTGTGGCCCAATTGCCGAGGGCACCATATTTTTGCCATCTACTTCCATTCCCCTTTTAAAAGAAATGGTCCCTTGAAAACTTTTTTTTAAAATGATCATTTCTTACTGCAAAATTTTTTTTCTCTTTTTCCCCAAAAGTTTATTTTGCTGGTTTTGCTGTGAGGAGACTGAAAAGACACAAGGGTTTTATGAAACCCATTTAATTTACTCCACTTTATCTTAAGAAGTTTTTTGCATTGTCAATGTTTTGAGGGCAGTTTGCTGTGAAACACAATAATCATGGCCTTTTGAACAGAAAAAATTTACTTCTGGGCATTTCTCCCTCACAATTTTTTTTAAAAGTGGCTGAGAAGTCAATTTTTAATTTTTTGGGGGCAGTTGCGGGGAAACAACTATAATTATGGTCCTTGGAACGAAATGTGGCTTCTAATGGCATTTTTCCCCCCAAAAATTTTTTTTTGTGGCTGAAAGTCCCCTTTTTATAATTTTTTTGGGGCATGTACTGTGAGATACAGCAATAATCATGGCCTTTTGGAACAGAAAAGTGGCTTCAATGGGGTTTTTCCCCTCACAAATTTTTAACAGTGGCGAAAGTCATTTTTATAATTTTTTTTGGGGCATGCTGCTTTTAAAAGCAGCCCCCAATACTAAAATCCTATTATAAAAAAAAGGTTTTTTCAACAGACATTTGTTTTTTCACAATTGACCAAAGTGGCTCAAGGGTCATCTTTGAATTTTTGGGGGGTTTTGCTGTGACATGCACTTACTACAGGGCCATTTAAAAAAAAAGTTTTTTTTCTAACAACATTTTTCTTTACAATTTTTCCAAAGTGGCTCAAGGGTCAGCTTTGAAAATTTTTTGGGGCATTTTTTCTGTACATGCAGCTATACTACAGGTCCCATTCTAAAAAATGTTGTTTCTAACAACATTTGTTTTTCACAAATTTTCAAGAGTGGCTCCCAAGGGGGGATGGGCTGTCAAAACAGGAATAGGAGGACCTGTTTAATGGACACATATTTCAAAAATGACTTTTTTTGCAAAATCTTTTTAAAATAGCTTAAAAACCCTTTTTTGAACAACCCATTTAAAACAATGAAAAAAAAGAAACAAAGACATTTGGGGTTCCACCATTTTAAAAATGTGTTTTCTAGAAATTTAAAATCTAAAAAACTTTATGTACAAAATAGCTGTTAAAAAAATTTCCCCTGAATTGTACAAGGGAGGTACAGGAAAAAAATTACCAGATGTAGGTTTTTTCAAGGACATGGAGTATGGACACGAAAAGAACAAAACAAACTATTTCCCCCCAGCACGTTTAGTAAAATGAGAAAAAGAATGCCCCAAAATAAAGGGCACCTGGGGTAACAGGGGCGTTAACCACCAGTATTTCCCAAATGAAGCTCAATTGGCCACACTCATACGGGGGGCAAGCGCTACCCAGGGATTACTTGGGACAGAGGAAGGCGGGGTTCTCACACTTCCGCTTCCGCACTCTGCTTCAGCAAAGACAGTTTTTCGTTGCGCGTCATCAGGCATTTTTTAAACCCCGCGTGTTAATGATGCGGACGCCGCCTGGGCTTTCACCGCACCCACTGTAACTCCGGCCCCGGGGCATGCTGTGGGCCCAGGACGTAAGTCAATTTCCCTTCAAAAATAAAAAGGTGTTGAAAGACTCCTTTTCCCCGGCACTTTTTTAAATGTGGGGGGCAGAGGTTTGGGGCCATTTTTGTGGCCCGGACAGGTAAGTCAATTCCAGTTCAACTAAAATGGTGTTGAAAAACTCCTTTTTTTCGGGAAAATTTTTAAAATGTGGGGGGCATGCAGGTTTTTGGGGCTCATGCTGCGTTCCAGGACAGGGATATTCAATGTCCAGTTTCCCAAATAACATTTTTGTTCAAATCAAACTGCCTTTTCCACTTTTTTAAATTTTTGGGTGATCAGGTTTTAAGGGGGCAGGCTGTGGGACAAAAAGGGATAGTAAATGGTCTGTGACTTTTTTTCTGTGACTTTTATAACCTAAGTGTGTTGCCTAAGATGTAGCATGTATCCATTTGACTGTTGTGGATGTTAATTTCAGCTTCTCCAGCCTTGTTTGGGTGTAATAATGAAGGTGTTTGTTGCTCTCCCATAGACTTTAATGGTCATCGCGCATAATCGATGCTCACTATCGAAAAACCTTATCGATAGCGGCCGACTATCGACTATCGATCGATCTCGATAGCCAACGCAATCGCTCAACACTACTGCTCACAGAACAGCAAGCAGCATCTGCACTGCACACTCTGAGCAACAGCTCAACTCACACTGACTTCTACTTCCTGTTACAGCTAGGTTTGTGTGTGGAGCCTGATCCACCCACTTTCTAGCATTTTCTAGAATAAGCTGGAAAGGACTACACTGCCTACAGTTCCCTGTAAAACCTGTAGGTGTCACTGCTGCGTAGTGTTGTAGTGTTTCTATATCTTATAACCCATTCTCTGCCTGCCAGATAAATACATAAAACAGTATATAGTAAATTGCATGACATATCACATATACAATACCAGTTGTGGACAGGTGCCATCCTAAGCCCAGCCACAGGAATTGCGCTCTGGTATACTACACATATTATTGGGAAAAATTCCATTTTTCATTTTCAGAGCCAAACTAAAAAAGTGTGAAACACCTATGGGACCAATATACTCACTACACCCCTGGATATATTCCTTACGGGAGTAGTTTCCCAAATTAATTCTTTTTAGGGGTGTCTGTGAACCTGTAATTGAGCCTAAAAAGTATCCTAATAAAAAATGAGAGACCCAAAAGTCCAGTAGGTGCTCCTCCTATTCACAGGTTAAAATTTCAAAGAAACTTTTATTTCCATGTTGTCATTCAAAAGTATACTATATCCGGATCACATACAGATCAGTGGAGCACATATACAGCTGGAAACATTTGATGCGTTTCGGAGAATATCCTTAAACTCAGCGTGTCTTTTCTCAAGTGTAAAAGCTCAGTTTATAAGCTCCTCCCTATAATGTTGGGGATTTCTTGAGCTGAATCATATTAAACAGAAGCATTTATACATAAACAAGTAATAACATTAAAACAATGTGACAACATATATTGTATCTTTATCAACTAAAAACAAATGTTATATGTGACTAAGTGCAAGTAAATTAGTATTGATACATAGGGCGACATGTATGATCGGAAATTGCGCCTGTTTTCTCACAAAAACTGCGCCTCACCGTGCCGAATCTACTGTCGGGCGCAGGAATGCGCTGCTAGGCGCAACCTTTGCCACTTTCGGATGCGCCTAACATGAAGGGGCGTGCAATGGGCGCACTGTGGCCATTCTGGGGCGGGACACGGCAAATTCGAAAACTCTGAGGCATGCATGATTGCGGGTCGGCAAAGTGAATGCATTCCAGCGCTTTACAGCTCTGACAGGCAGACCTAGTTTAATGTTGTCTATCTGAGCGGAGAAGTGGAAGTGGAGCGCGGAATTCTTGTAATGTGCTCGAGTTCTACACTTACAGTAGTACACTACTACAATAAATGATTTGTCTAGAAGAATAAATAATTAAGCAAGAAATCCTGCTTGGACACAACAGGTCCCAGCAAGCCTTTTGTTGTATATACTGAATTGCATTAAACTTCAAAGCTGCCCAAATACATCTAAAAAGGGTGTTATGGAAAATGTTTAATAAAACATCTGTCCAACATCTGCATTAGCTTATGTGATGTTAAATTAGTGTAATTTCAACGGACTTTGGAATACATTTTGTAGTGGATATTTTTTTCTTGGAAGCTAATATATATATTGTCATTAATGTTATTGTAAAAATATATTAATACATTGATTTAATTGTTCCAGCACTTGGATATGTCTGTTTATTAAGTAATTCATTTCAATGAGAAATCCATTTTATACTTCATACCGTGTAATGTATTTTCGATGCAAAATCCGTTCCGGAATTACATTGCACATACGGGCCACACCTCGTGATTTTGCGTCTGAACTTCATTCCCCATTATTTCCTATGGGAACTGTATCTCCGACGCGAAATCCGTTGCGGAATTACATTGCAAATACATGCCACACTTTGTGACACGTATTTGCAATGTATTTCCGGAACGGATTTCGCGTCAGAAATACATTACACAGTATGAAGAATGGATTTGACATTGAAATGAATTACTTAATAAACACACATATCCAAGTGCTGGAACAATTAAATCAATGTATTAATACATTTTTTACAATAACATTAATGACGATATAAATTAGCTTCAAAGAAAAAAATATCCACTACAAAATGTATTCCAAAGTCTGTGAAAATTGCACTAATTTAACATCAAATAAGCCAATGCAGATGTTGGCCAGTTGTTTTTATTTATTTATTTTTTTGTTAAAATGTATTTGTTCTTCTTTCTCTTTGTATTCTATTTAGTATCTACAGCAAGAACAAGCACAGCACCGGTGTTGCTGGGACCTGTGGTCCTCCAAGCAGGATTTATATGTTTGCTGGGCTTCGTTCTAGACCTATTTACATCCGCATTTATCTCCGGAATTACATCCGGATTTCCATAGGAATCCATTGTAAGCTAATAGTTCATTATTTTAGACACATTTGGTGATGTTTTTATGGACGTAAATACGGATGTATTAAGACCTTTTCTAGGTGATATTTCTTTAGTTGGAGATCTTATATATATGCTTTCATTTTAATACATCAAATTTTTCCATATATTGAAATCGATTTAATACCACGTTAATATTTATCTTTTTTTCATTCATTCATTGGAAAGACGACTATTTTTCCGAATCACTAACATGCTTAATGCTTTTTCATTGATTTCCAACCTGTCTCAATTCGTACAAGATGCTAGGCGCATTCCTTATGCACCTAAGTCCCGCACTGCGCCTCACACACTGGCGAGGCGCAGGGAACTTTACACCGCATGTATGAGCGCACTTCGGGCGCCGACATAAAGGAGGCGCAGCTTTCACTTTAGATCGCGCAAAAACGGCCGCTCCGACATGCCGCTCTTCATACATGTCACCCATAATGCCTTGCTTAATGTTTAACTCTTTTGGGTCTCTGGTGGCAGAGTCCCGAAAATCCACCAAACTTCTCTGCTCAACAATTTCTTCACATATCTCAATGTCCATAAATCTGAATGATGTCTAGCCTCCTAAACATACACTTTCAAAATGCTGAGAGATCATGGAAGATTTAAAAGTAACTTGTCTCAAAGAGTCAGATAAATGCCTCTGTATCCTAATTTTTAAAGGGCCGCTGGTACAACCTACATATTGTGTTCAGCATGCTACATATTCAATGAAATACACCACAAATTTGGTGTTACAAATTAATATAGGTTTTAACTTGGAAAGTTCTAACATTACTATAGGATAGTGATGAGCGATTGTATTGACAATCGTCATCTTATAGACAACAGATTTTTGAAATGATCATGCCGATAATTGATAATCACCGATGACCATTAAAGTCTATGGGAGAGCAACAGCACCTTCATTCTTACACCCAAACAGGGAAGTAGAAGCTGGAATTAACATCCACAACAGTAACCTGGATATGTGCTACCTCTTAGGCAAGACAATTAGGTTATAAAAGTCACAGAAAACAATTCATAGGCTCAAATAATTCTTCCTGTTCAATGGCTAACAGAAAACATGAGGATGGTGTAACTACAGCGGTAGCAGCAGCTACGGGGACCCTTTCACACAAACAAGACACCGCTATAGGAAATGGCACATGGGAACTGCCAGGAGACCCCTAGCACTTTTTGCACCAAGGACCAACAACTTGTCATATATGCGGTGCTGGTGGCAGCAAGAACGTCCCAACGGGGAACACGGAGGTTCAGTTGGCAGGGCCTCAGTTACAGCGGTAGCGGCGAGAGACACGGCCACATGCAGCTAAATCAAATGGGGTGCCCACCCATTACTACTTCCTATTTTTAACATATCACTGGGCACCTTTTTCATTCCGGCCCCTGGCAGGGATACTACCCAATTGCCATCCCTGTCATCCATTTTAAAGTAGACTGACCCCAAAACCCCCCAAAAATGCCCTTATGGACACCTTATGGCTGATTTTGGACAGCACAATGCCCCCAAAAATTATAAAAATGACCTCTCAGCCAGTGTTAAAAATTATGAGGAAGAAATGCAACTTAGAAACCACATTTCTGTACCAAAGGACCTGGATATTAGCTGATTTGCACAGCACCATGACCCCAAAATCATTGACAGCGCTTGAAATTTTATTGAAGAAATGACTAAATGTAATACGTCTTTTTTCATGAAACTGTGTACGATTGGTGTCTTTTACAGTCTCCTAACCGCAAAACCAGCAAATAAACTTTTGGGCACTCAGAATAAAAATTGCATTAAGAAATGATCATTTAAAAAAAAAGATAATTTTCAAGAGGACCATTTCTTTTGAAAGAGGAATGTGAGGTATACCAGCAACTAATGGGTGACCTTGGCAACTAGGGCCCCAATATCAGAGATCCATGCCTGTTCCATATTGATGAAAGTCAGACATTCCACATTGTCAGTGGAAAGCCGGATGCATTTGTCTGTAATGACTCCTCCAGCTGTGCTGAAGGTCCGCTCAGATATGACGCTGGCTGCTGGGCAGGACAACACCTCTATGGCGTGGCGAGCGAGCTCGGGCCATTCATCCATTTTGGATACCCAGAAGTCAATTGGGTCCGGAACATATCCAAAAACATCGGTGTTGAGACGCAGATAGTCGTGCACCATGATCTTAAGCCGGTCTCTGTGTGTCGTATGTGTGCCCTGCATTACAGGCGTTGCTGAGGTGGTAAATAAGGATTGCCAGAGGTCACCCATTACACCCCTCTTTGCTCGCTTACCACCTGTAGTTCGCTCCATGTTCAGAAAGATAAAAATTTAAAATGTATGAAAGAGTTTTTCACAGTCTTTTATTGAGAAACTGTACTGCAAAGACTGCAGATCACAGATATTCTTAAATCACTCTAATTTCCACTGGCCAACTAGGACTAGAAGCAGAATTGTTTCTATCGAATGCCTGTGAAATGCGGTCGGGTGGAAGAAATATGTATAACACAATTTGCGTACAAGTGAGCTCATTGCGGCAAACAGATGCACGGATTGCAATAAGAGTATTTCAATGTTATATGGATTAATATGGTGTTCTTGGCACCACTGACAACAGGCGCAATTTACTAGGAAATATGTATAACACAATTTGCGTACAAGTGAGCTCTTTGCACCAGACGCATGGACTTCAATAAAACTATTTAAAAGTTATAGGGATAAGTTATGCCGGTTTTGAGAACACTGACATGCAGTAAGTGCAATAGACCTGGAAAAACAAAAGGGACTATCAGAGGTCTGCTGCTCAAAAAAGTGGTAAAAAAATTTGCTTTTTCAATTCAAGGTCACAGAACACACTGGGCTACATAATATCACCCTTCCTTTCCAAAGCCTCTCCTCCTAACACTTCCCCCCCCCCCACGCACCCCCATGGCTGCATACACCAGTAGATATCTTTAAAACTTTCTCTAACTAAATAAGAAGTGAAATTCTCTAATCTAACTCTGTTCTAAGCTACAGCTAGGTGGATGGTTTTGTGTATTAGAAGAGACTATTTCTCAGAGCTGTTAGAACAGCTCTTGGTTTAAACACCGAGAAGTCCTGCAGTGAAGTGACATAGACAGAGAATGAGCTGAACAGGAACTGCAGTTGCATAGATAAAATTTGGTAACGTGATTTTTGCAGCCAATGAGATCCATACACCGCCCAGTCATGACGTCGTACATCCTCCTCACCCCCCCCCTCTATTCTCGGAGCTGATTGGCTGGCCGCCAAAATGACAGGAAACGCTGAAAAAGGCGGGATAGTAAAAGATAATCCATAAGATTTTCACCTAAACTATCGCTTGATCGGAAAATTCCGATAAGCCTAAAAACCGTGCCGATTTCAGCTTTTGTTGATAATATCGCTCATCCCTACTATAGGACATAAACGTGTCAGATTTATGGGCATATAAACACGCTGCTCAAATCGAATAGTCACATTAGTTAAAGCCTCTATTATATAACTAGTTTTAATCTTTTTGTGGATAACTAGAAAAAAAGACTAGGGGATAACAAAGATCCTAGAATATGAGCCCTACGGCAGGGGTCCCCAACTCCAGTCTCCAAGGCCCACCAACAGGTCATGTTTTTGGCTTTCTCCAGCATTGCACAGGTGATTTCATTTTTGTCAGTACATTCTGTGGAATATCCTGAAAACATGACCTGTTGGTGTCCCTTGAGAACTGGAGTTGGGGAACACTGCCCAATTTGGAATAAGTTTAACCCCTGTTTGTAGACACTTTTTATTGAATATATAATAGGGGTAGATGTTTAGCTCTTTACCGCCGTAGCCAGTTTTTACCTTTCCTGATATTTTTTAAATCTGACATGTGGCAATTTATATGGGAATAACTTTTTGATACTTTTCCCTATCCATGTGATTCAGAGAATGTTTTCTTGTGACACATTGTGCTTTAAGTTAGTAAAACATTTTGGTCCATACAATCCTTGTTTATTTGTGAAAAATATCATAATGTTGTGAAAATTTGGAAAAATGTCTGCATGTAAGACAGTTATTCCACGCAAAAAAGTAACATCTACCATATGTCTACTGTAGGTTAGCATAATTATTTAAATGTATTTTTTATTTACTAAAGAAATTAGGAGCTTAGAAATTTAGTAGTAATTTTTCACATTTTCAAGCAAATTTGTAACATTATTATTTTTTTTTTAGGGACCAGTCCAGTTTTGACGTGGCTTTAATTTAATGTAAAACTAGTTTTAGATTCTATTAAAATTAAATACATTTTATAGGAGATATTTTTATATTTTTGGGATATTATATATTTTTATATTAATTTTATATGATAATATTTTTTATTACATTTAAATAATTTATTTTTATATAGCTTGATAATAATCAGAGATCACTTTTTATTATAGTTCTGGTGTAAGTTGAGAAATATTGGACATTTTTTCCCTAACAGCAAATCTAGCTCCACTTCAACGCCTCAGGCCAAGGCAGACCACAGTGAAATAGGTTTGCCTGTCCGAGCAGTAATGCGCCTAGTTTTGCCAAACCACATTCATATATGTGTCTAATATTGCGAGTGTGGTGCCACACACCCCAGAACGCCCCTCATGATAGGCGCATTAGAAAGTGTTGAGTATTACAAACAATGCGCCTAACACATTCGTTAAGTGCACGAGAATTAGACATCATAGACTGCGCACTTAGGTGCATTTTACGCCAGAAAAGGGTGAAAAAGCTGATCCTACATGTCTCCCTTTATGTCCGCACATTCACCACTTTCATATATTCAGCCGCATTATACACTGAAAAAAAATGCAAAAAATTGTGTTGAGGCGTCAAGTTTCATACATGTTGCCCTTGGTTTGAATTTTTTTTTTTTTTACTATTTCTTTTTAGAAGTTCCTTCTTGTCAATCCAAAACACCTTCTCTACTGCATTATTCAGAACTTTTTTAGTATATGTATGAACTTTGAGCCTGCCACATGCGACTTGCTCATGCGATTTAAAGGTGTTTGGATTTACATTTAATATGGGTAAGTTCACCTGTGGGTATATTTGCAATAACATGATCTGGATTACACGAACTGGCTAAAAGTATTGAGTATTTTTTTCTGAATGCAACCACCAGTATTTTTTCCTCTGGTTTGCCTAAAAGTGTCACATCCAAAAAGTCTATGCTATTATCCTCATAGTTATAAGTAAATTTCAAGTTCATAGAGTTCAAATTAGTGTTTGACACAAATGACTCCACTGATTGTTTATCCCTAACCTACCATGAAAGACAAACAGGAAGTATCCCTCGCGCTGCACCTGTACACATCCTCTGCTGCATGATCTGCATGGGGATTTGTGAATAGACTTGTTTCTACTCTGTTTGAATGAACTTTATAAGCCACTGTGATTCATAATACAGCGATCATATTGAATTCATTTATTGTGAGCTTTGCATATAATAAGTTACAGAATAGAAGACATTTCCTGTACTGATTTATTGCTTATTACAATCCAAACTCCATTTTTTTGTCTACTACTTCTAATGGAAATCAGCTAGGATCAGCTGGGTTAAATTGCACTCGGCAATTTTTTAATTTTTTTTGTGTTTTATTTAATTTACATATTGTGCCCATAAGGTCAGAGAAAAACCTATGGGGGCATTTTTACAAAATGTTTTTTTTTTCCTAGCTAAATTCCCCTGTAACTGGGGCTAAAAAATTGTAGGTGAGTTGAAGCAGCAAGACAGCAGGTGGTACAAAAAAGTGAACTATAACGATATATTAGTAATACATTTTATTTTAAATTGTCATAGTGTCAAAAGGATCAATGAATTATTGAAAGCAATATGAAGCAATCAGGTCCACCTTTGCCATAAATTGACCTTCAATGGCTACTCCTTACTAAACAGAACAGTTGCCCCCTAAAGAAATCTATGATCAACTACTCCCCAAAATGCCATATATACTTTGTCAATTTACTTGTGAGGACTTATTGAATATTGGTCCCTTAACAATTAGGGTAATGTTCACACAGCTGATTTGGATACAGATTTTTCAGTGCCCAGAACGGCATCAACACACCATCAAAACCTCGTCTGAAATCTTGTTTGTTTGTAGGTGCCCAAATACTTATTTTCCACCATAATTTGAAAATAAATTATTTCCAAGTCAGACAATGTGATTTTCTGGATTTGTTTTCTCATTTTGTCTCTCATAGTTGAGGTCTACCTATGATGTTAATTACAGGCCTCTCTCATCTTTTTAACTTGCACAATTGGCAGCTGACTAAATACTTTTTTTCCCCACTGTATAACTTATTCTGCAAAATTAAAACCCTCATGTGTCTATGTAGATAGAAATATTAAAAAGTTATGGCACTTGGAATGCAGAGAGAAAAAAAACAAAGAGGCATATTATTATGGTTAATCATAGTACTCAGATACAAGAGAAAACAGCCCCCTACACCTAGCAAAAATTTTCCCAAAGAATCTGGGTAATCCAGCGGATTCAATATCCAAAAAACTTAATTTCACAAATTTACATCCTCATAGGAAGATCAAAATAAATGTGTCAATAACGCCACTACTCAATATAGTATAAATTTTGATGAAGTAAAAAGAGTCTTTTTCAAAAATCTTCCAATATTGAGACAAGACCCTATATTGAAAAATATTATAGAGACAGGGGTGAAATGTGTATCTAGAAGAGGAAAAACAGTGGCAAACTAAATATCACCAAGTACGTTTATTAGTTCAGGTAAAGAAGGGACGTGGTTAAAATACACAGGGTTTTATCCCTGTGGGGGAAACAGATGCAGTTTATGCAACATATTAATTAAAAAATCAAACATTTTCCAAGAGTGAAAGAACTAAACAGTATAATGAAAGAATACATTAATTGTGAAACGGACCACGTTGTTTACTACATTTTTTGTACTATTTGTGATAAAATGTACATAGGGAGTACCAAACTTAAAGTTAAAAACAGAATAGCAGAACATTAGTTAGGTATTAAGAACAGTAAAACTTTTCTTTCGGTGTCTCTCGACATTTTGTAGAGACGCATGCAGGATCTATTGCGTCTTTAAAATGTGGTGCTATAGAAAGGGTAGCAAAACCGCCACAAGGGGGAGACTGGGAAATTAAATTAAGAGTACGAGAGGCCTACTGGATATTAGAATGTGACACCAGGTATCCGAAAGGATTAAATAGACGCAATGATTTGCTATATATTTATTGAGTATTAGTCATATATTTATGAAGTATGCATTCATAGATGTAATCTGTTTGCCATACAGTAGAATGTCACATATATGATAGTAGAAATATTCAGTATTTAAGCAAAGCTTAATAGTAGGTTATCCGTTTAGAATTTAACATGTTTTAGGAATATTAAGGGTTAAGACCTAGGAAACTCCCCCTGATCATGTGATTGCACCAATTTTAACATTGTGCAGATATATGTGAATGTTTTTAATGTGTAGTAGCTGTGAACAAGGACCCAGAGAGGTCAGAAATGCATTGGCGTTATGGACACATTTATTTGGATCTTTCTATGATGATGTAAAGTTGCGAAATAAAGTTTTTTTGATATTGAATCCGCTGGATTAGCCAAATTCTTTGGGAAAATGTATTGCTCAGTGTTTGGAGCGTGGACTGGCAGCCCTCCTTGCGGAATCTTATGATTCTTTTCCTTACCACTGGATTTATTTGTTTGGAGAATCGACACTGATGATGGCCAAGTTGTAGAGGATACGGAATACAAGGAAAAATTGGAAAGGGGTCAGCCACATAGGTCTTGTATTTTTTGTCGCCCCTTCCACCTATATTGATTACAATACCAGTGGTGCATTAAACCTTTCCCAACATACATAACGGTATGTTCCAGCGGGAAGTACGTTTCCGCAAATGGACGCACCCGTACGTCCTGCACATTGTGCAGGCTCACAAGCGAGCCCCACACGATGGTGACATTGGACCAGCTGTATATTACTGCTGGCCTCATGCCGCATCACCCACAGTTGGAGTGAGCTCCAGCCATGGGTGATTAACCCTTAGCTGTTGCGATCTATCACGATCGCCACAGCTGAGGCATAGACTGAAGGAGTGAGCTCCTTCTGACTGTAATCAGTACAGCAGTGGCTGCTGTGTCAGTACCTGAAAGCCCAGATGCTTTGCTAATGCATCCAGCCTGTCTGTGACGACACCATGCCCCACAATGCATTGTGGGCATTGTCGGGCATGATGACTGACAGTTGCCATAGAGACCAATACAAAGCAGTTCTGCTCTATATTGATCTCTATTGTGACAGTGATCTGAGGATCACTGATGCAAATCCCCTATGAGGAAAAGTGAAAAAAAGGTGAAAAAGTTTTAAAAAAGTTAAAAAAGTAAAACACAAACATGAAAAATAAAATAAAACATGTACACAATAACGACCTGCCCTATAGATCTGTCATGTTAATTGACCAACATGATGAATGCTGTAAAAGAAAAAAAAAAACAATCACAGAATTGTGATTTTGTTGATCCAACAGCACATAAAATTGAATAAAAAGCTATCAGCTCTGTGTACAGAAAAATAAAAAAAATTATGGTTATCAGAAGACAGCAATGCATAAATATTGTTTTACACAATAAAATCACTTTTTTCTTAAAAAAGCGCTTCAACATAAAAAACTATATAAATTGGGTATCACCGTAATTGTCTCGACCCAAGGAGTAAAAGGAAGTTGTTATGTATACTGCACAGTGAACTTTGTTTAAAAATTTTTTTAAAAAACACTACTAGGATTTCAGTATTTTCTTCACCCTGCCTTCCAAAAAAAACGGATTTAAAACTGATCATAAAGGCTTGTTCCCCCAAAAATGATACCAATAAAAACTTCAACTCATCCCGCAAAAATCAAGCCCCTACACATCTCCGTACACAGAAAAATAAAAAAAAGTTATGGCTCTCAAACTATGGTGATGCAGAAACATGTTCTCCTTTTTGAATACAAGTTTTTACTGTGTCAAAGCAGTAAAATTTCAAAAATATACAAATTGGGTAACGCTGTAATCATATTGACCTGCTGAGTAAAGCTAGCATGTCATTTATACCGAATGGTGACCTCTGTTAAAAATAAAAAACAATACCAGGATTGCTGTATTTTGTTCCAAACACCTCACAAAAACCTTAATAAAAAGTAATCAAAGCGTCATATGAACCCCCATATGAACCCCACTAAAATTGTCAACTCATCCTGCAAAAAACAGGCCCATAATCAGTCCATATACAGAAAAATAACGCACGAAAAAAAAAATTATTGTGTAAAAGTAACGAAACATAAAAAACTATATAAAATTTCTAGCATTGAATTTATACCGACCCGCATATTAAAGTTAATATGTAATTTATACCGCACGGCGAACTATGTAAAATTGAAGTCCCAAAAAAATGGCGGAACTGCGATTTTTTTTCTTCCCCCATTTTCATAGCACAATGCTAAAAAAACTATTGAACACTTGTGCATCCAAAATTCATAATACACCGATATATGAGATCCAAGAAGTGTTTTATCAAAAATGGAGCAACTTCTGGAAAGTTTCACCTGTTATGGTACTTCGGGGCTTTCCAAATGCGACATGGTACCACCTAAATTTTGTATTCCAAAAGCCAAATAGCGCTCCCTCCTTTGTACGCTCTGCCATGTACCCAAACAGCAGTTTAGATCCATATATAGAGTACTATCTTGGAAGAAATTGTGAAACAAAATTTGGGGTGCTTTGTTCCAGGATTCCTTGCAAAAATTAAACATTTTCAGCTAAAATTGCTGAGTTTTGGAAAAAAAAAATGTGTTTGTCACAGCCGAACGCTAAAAAATTTTGTGAAACACCTGTAGGGTTAATATACTCACTACACCTCTGGATATACAGTGGGTACAGAAAGTATTCAGACCCCTTTCAATTTTTCACTCTTTCTTTCATTGCAGCCATTTGGTAAGATCTAAAAAGTTCATTTTTTTTGCTCATTAATGTAAACTTTACGCTACACCTTGAAAGAAAAAAAAAAACAGAAATGTAGATATTTTTGCTAATTTATTACAAAAAAAGCTGAAATATAACATGGTCATAATTATTCAAACCCTTTGCTGTGACATTCATATTTAACTCACATGCTGTCATTTTCCTTCTGATCCTCCTTGAGATGGTTCTACTCCTTCATTGGAGTCCAGCTGTGTTTAATTAAACTGATTGGACTTGATTAGGAAAGGCACACACCTGTCTATATAAGACATCACAGCTCACAGTGCATGTCAGAGCACAGGAGAATCATGAGGTCTAAGGTATTGCCCAAGGAGCTCAAAGAAAGAATGGTGGCAAGGCACAGATCTGGCCAAGGTTACAAAAAAATTTCTGCAGCACTCAAGGTTCCTAAGAGCACAGTGGCCTCCATAATCCTTAAATGGAAGAAGTTTGGGACGACCACAAGTCTTCCTCAACCTTGCCGTCCAGCCAAACAAAGCAATCGTGGGAGAAGAGCCTTGGTGAGAGAGGTAAAGAAGAACCCCAAGATCACTGCGGCTGAGCTCCAGAGATGCAGTAGGGAGATGGGAGAAAGTTCCACAAAGTCAACTATCACTGCAGCCCTCAACCAGTCGGCTCTTTATAGCAGAGTGTGCATCTCTTCAATGCAAGACATATGAAAGCCCGCATACAGTTTGCAAAAGAACACATGAAGGACTCTCGGACTATGAGAAATAATATTCTCTGTTCAGATGAGACGAAGGTTGAACTATTTGGTGTTAATTCTAAGCAGAATATGTGGAGAAAACCAGTTACTGCTTGTCACCTGCCCAATACAATCCCAACAGTGAAACATGATGGTGGCAGCATCATGCTATGGGGGTGTTTTTCTATAGGGACAGGACGACTGGTTGCAACTGAAGGAAAGATGAATGCGGTCAAGTACAGAGATATCCTATATGAAAACCTCTTCCAGAGTGCTCTGGAATTCAGACTGGGCTGAAGATTCATCTTCTAACAAGACAATGACCCTAAGCACACAGCTAAAATAACAAAGCAGTGGCTTCAGAACAACTCTGTGACCATTTTTGACTGGCCCAGCCATAGCCCAGACCTAAACCCATTTGAGCATCTCTGGAGAGACTTGAAAACAGCTGTCCACCAATGTTCACCATCCAACCTGAGGGAACTGGAGAGGATCTCTGAAAATGGCATAATCTGGGAAATCCATATTAGCATTTCTGTGGTCTGTGTTCCTGTGAATAATGGATAAAAACTGAAAATCTGCAAAAAAAAAAGTGAAATTTTTAAATTTCACCTCCAACTTGCCTTCATTTCTGTGAAACACCTAAAGGGTTAACAAACTTCCTGAACACTTTTGTAAATGCTTTAAGGGTTGAAGTATCCTAGATGAAGGGGTATCTAACATATAGGACCCTCAAAGCCACGTCAGAACTAGTCTGGTTCCTACAAAAAAATGTATATTGCAAATGTTCTTGAAAATGTGAAAAACAACTACTAAATTTCTAAGCCCCTTAATGTCATTAAAAAATAAAAAGACATTTAAACAATTATGCCAACCTACAGTAGACATGTGGTAGGTGCTAGATATAAACTATTTTGGGTGGAATAACTATCTGTCTTACACGCAGAAATTTTTGAAGGTTTCACAATTTTTTTTATATTTTTCACAAATAAACAAGGATTGTTTCAACCAAAACGTCTTACTAACTATTTTTTTAGAGCACAATGTGTCACGAGAAAACAGACTCTGTGTCACGGGGGTCGCGGGCTCCGCTGTCCCCCACGGTCGTCACCCTGCTCGCAGGGGGTCCGGCGCGGCGGCTGCCCGCGACCACCCCGCGCCTGTCCCAGGCCCGGCGCCGCTTCCCTTACTTTTCCGCTCCGGTGAACGCTGTCCCCGCCTGTCCCGGCCGCCGGGCGCGTGCCCTGTGCTTTAGGCGCGTGCACGCGGGCTTCTCTAGATTTAAAGGGCCAGTGCCCTGATAATTGGTCAATTGTCGGGCGCTGGTTCTATTTAAGTGATACGCCCCCAGCACTTCCTGCCAGTCCGTTGGTGTGCTACCGTGTGTTTAGAGTGTATCGTATTCCTGTTCTGATTACCCGTGTACCAGACCGCCTGCTTATGTTTCCTGACCTTGCCTGTTTGCCGCCTGCCCTGACCGTCTGCCTGTCTCTGACCACGAACCTCTGCCGCCTGCCCTGACCTCCTGCCTGTCCCCGACAAGGTCCAAGTTGGATCTGCGGGGGGCATATAACCTGATTCGTATTCGTGAAGGCGACGAGTGGAAAACAGCTTTTAATACCAGAGATGGTCATTTTGAGTACCTCGTCATGCCATTTGGCCTCTGCAACGCTCCGGCAGTGTTCCAGAACTTTGTTAATGAAATCTTCCGAGACCTCCTTTACGTCTGCGTGATTGTCTATCTTGACGATATCCTCATCTTCTCCCCTGACCTGGAGACTCACCGCCTCCACGTCCGCCAGGTACTCAAACGTCTCCGTGACCACCAGCTATATGCTAAACTAGAGAAATGCCTCTTTGAACGCACCTCATTGCCCTTCCTAGGTTACATCGTTTCGGATCAGGGACTCCAAATGGACCCTTCGAAGTTGTCTGCAGTTCTACAATGGCCTCGTCCAGTGGGTCTCCGCTCCATCCAACGATTTTTGGGGTTCGCAAATTATTACAGACAATTCATCCCTCATTTTTCCACGCTCGTGGCCCCGCTGGTGGCCCTTACGAAGAAAAATGCCAATCCCAAATCATGGCCATCCGAGGCTCAAGAAGCATTTGATCGCCTCAAATCGGCATTCGCTTCTGCACCAGTGCTGTCTCGCCCGGATCCGCAGCGCCCCTTTATTCTCGAGGTTGACGCCTCCTCGGTAGGCGCAGGAGCGGTTCTCCTTCAGAAGTCCTCCTCTGGAAAACTACGTACTTGCGGCTTCTTCTCCAAAACCTTCACCCCAGCCGAAAAAAATTATACTATCGGAGATCGGGAATTACTGGCAATTAAGTTAGCCCTAGAAGAATGGCGGCACCTGCTGGAGGGAGCTCGTCACCCCTTCGATATATTCACCGATCACAAAAATCTTCTCTACCTGCAGTCTGCCCAACGGCTGAATCCTCGGCAAGCTAGGTGGTCACTCTTTTTCGCCAGATTTGATTTCCTTCTTCATTTTCGGCCGGCTGGCAAGAACATCAGAGCAGACGCCCTCTCTAGATCCTCTGACACGGTGGGGCTGGAGCCACCTCTTCAGCATATAATTCCTCCTGAGCGTCTCCTCACGGCGGCTCCTGTGGACCTTCAACACCTGCCCCCCGGGAAAACCTACGTACGTCCTGCTATGCGGCCTCGTGTCCTGAAGTGGGGACATGTCTCGCGAACTGCTGGGCACCCTGGAGTCCATAAGTCTCTGCAACTAATCTCCCGTTACTATTGGTGGCCCACTCTCGCTCGGGATGTTAGAGACTTTGTCCTGGCCTGTGTCTCCTGTGCCCGTAACAAGGTCCCTCGTCTCAGACCTGCGGGTCTGCTCCTGCCTCTCCCGGTGCCAGAAAGACCTTGGTCGCATATTGCGATGGATTTTGTTACTGACCTCCCGGCCTCCTCCGGAAACACGGTCATCTGGGTAGTGGTCGACAGATTTTCTAAAATGGCCCACTTTGTTCCTCTACCCGGGTTGCCATCCGCTTCCCAGCTAGCCCAGCACTTCTTCCGTCACATCTTTCGTCTACACGGCCTCCCTTTGCATATCGTCTCAGATAGGGGGGTCCAATTTGTATCGAAATTCTGGCGGGCCCGGTGTGCTCAGTAGCAGGTCCAGTTGGAATTCTCATCCGCATATCATCCCAAACCAACAGGCAGGTGGAGAGGGTCAACCAAATTGTAGGTACATATCTGCGACATTTTGTGTCCGCTCGCCAGGATAACTGGTCTGACCTTCTCCCCTGGGCGGAATTTTCCTATAATTCCTTAGATTCTGAGTCCGCTGGAGCCTCCCTCTTTTTTATTGTGTTTGGGCTGCATCCCTGCCCACCTCTCCCTCTGGCCACCTCGTGTGACGTCCCTGCTGTGGATGCCCAAGTACGGGACATCAAGACACTCTGGAAAGTGACTCGACAGGCCCTTTTACGGGCCTCCTCCCGCACTAAACTTCAGGCTGATAGGCACCAGAGACCTCCTCCCGTATTTAAGCCGGGTGATAGGGTTTGGCTTTCGGCCAAGTATATCCGCTTCAAAGTGCCCAGCTACAAGTTGGGGCCTAAGTATCTGGGTCCGTTTGTGATACTCTGGCAGCTTAACCCAGTGTCTTACAAGCTTCGCTTGCCCCCCACTCTACGTGTCCCGAACGCCTTCCATGTCTCTCTCCTCAAGCCGGTGGTGCTGAATCGCTTCTCCCGTGGATCTGTCTCGCCTTCTCCGGTGGCCAATTCTGATAACATCTTTAAGGTCAAGGAGGTGCTGGCGCAGAAGACAGTGAGGGGGAAGCGGTTCTTTCTCATTGACTGGAAGGGGTTTGGGCCGGAGGAGCGCTCGTGGGAACCTGAGGCCAACCTGTCCCCCGACCTCCTCTCTAGGTTCCAAAAAAGGAGGGGGAGACCTAAGGGGGGGTGGTACTGTCACGGGGATCGCGGGCTCCGCTGCCCCCCCGCGGCCGTCACCCTGCTCGCAGGGGGTCCGGCGCGGCGGCTGCGGCTGTCCGCGACCACCCTGCTCCTGTCCCAGGCCCGGCGCCGCTTCCCTTACTTGTCCGCGCTATGGTGAACGCTGTCCCCGCCTGTCCCGGCCGCCGGGCGCGTGCCCTGTGCTTTAGGCGCACGTGCGCTGGCTTCTCTAGATTTAAAGGGCCAGTGCCCCGACAATTGGTCAACTGTCGGGCGCTGGTTCTATTTAAGTGATACGCCCCCAGCACTTCCGGCCAGTCCGTTGGTGTGCTACCGTGTATTTAGAGTGTATCGTATTCCTTTTCTGATTACCCGTGTACCAGACCGCCTGCTTACGTTTCCTGACCTTGCCTGTTTGCCACCTGCCCTGACCGTCTGCCTGTCTCTGACCACGTACCTCTGCCGCCTGCCCTGACCTCCTGCCTGTCCACGACTATGCCTTTGGATTACAATTCTGTACCACATTGTACCCCGGCCGCCATCGCAAGCAAGTCACATCAGGGGTAACGACCTGGTAGCCTCACGCCGCAGCAAGTCCAACCCGCTTTGCGGCGGGCTCTGGTGAAAACCAGGGGCTACTTAGACTCCGTTCCCTGGCGTGGCTTAGTCATCATCGCTTGCGTTGGTCCAGCGAATCCACTCCCGCGTTACACTCTGAATCACATGGATAGGTAAAAGTGTCAAAAAGTTAATCTCACATCAAGTGACACATGTCAGATTTCAAAAATGGGGCTCTGTCAGGAAGGCCAAAACTGTCTGCGGAGGTAAGGAGTTAACAATGCCATAAGATCACAGTGAAACTAATTTGTATTGCAAATGAAAATATACAGAAATATAATACAAAGTATGGTTACAAAACACGTTAGTAGTGCAATATAAAAAAAAAAAAAAAATTAAAAGTAAATCATATCATGTCTAAAATGTACAGCAAGCCCATAGAAAAACTAGGGCCTTGTATATGAAAACTGTCTATGTCTAAGACTTTCTTTGTTTTCCATGGCAACCAATCGGAGCACCCCTGTCATTTTTTCAGAGCATTATATGAAATGAAAGGGGAGCTTTGTTTGGCTGTGAAAGGCAACAAAGAAAGTCTTACACCTAAACAGTTTTCGTACATGAGGCCCTTACATAAGAATGCAATAAGCTTCCTTATTAATAAGTGCTTAAACCCAGTCGTTAACGCCTAAGAAGTTGGCATACCCATTCTAATTTTATAAAATGTTTAGATGATCCCAGTATTTGTCTGATATCTGGATTACTGATCTCCTGTAAATGTTCATTAATTTTAACAGGTAACACTCTAGAGGTGCATCCCACATATAGAACACAACAATCCTAACATGGACTAAGTTGAACCATATACACAGAACAAAAATTCAGAGATAAAATTCTATATTATTTTTCAGGTGAAAAAGAAGAAAAAGTGTTAGATACCTTGACATATTTGCTTGTAAAACAAAAAGAGTGGTCACCAGTGATGAGCGATTACGTTGACTATCGTCATCGGGTCGATAGTCGATATCGTCAATTATCAACACAGTAATTCGATAGTCGATTTAAAAGATTATCGCCAATGACCATTAAAGTCTATGGGAGAGGAACAACACCTTCATTCTTACACCCCAAAAAGGGCTGGAGAAGCTGAATTAACATCCACAGAAGTCAAATGGATACGTGCTAAAATCTTAGGCAACACACTTTGGTTTTTAAAAGCCACAGAAAAAAAGTCACAGACCATTTACTATCCCCGTCTTATAGTTTCATATTTGTAAGGCTAAAAAAAGACAAGTCGTCCATCTAGTTCAGCCTGTTGTGCTAAAAGGGGTTGATCCCGAGGGAAAGGCAAAAAAACCCCCAATGAGGTTTGAACCAATTTTCCTCATTTTAGGAAAAAAATCCTTCCTGACTCCAATCTGGAAATCAAAAAATCCCTGGATAAAATGACCCCTCTCCGAACCTATTCACTATAACTTGTTATTATTACCTCCAGAAAAGATTTCCAAAAACCCTTTTTTTAAACCTTATTGAATTCACCTCAAGTCCCTCTGGCAAAATTCCTAGTCCACTCTCTTTCATAAAGAATCCCCTTTCATTTTAGTAAAACTTTCGTCCTCAAGAGTAAAGGAGCCCCCTTGTTTTAGAACAGCCCCGGTATAAAAAAAAACTTGGAGAGATCTCATATGACCTTGTTATTTAAACATATTTAATAGTCCCCCCAACCTTCTTTTCCCAAACTAAATAACCCTAATCTTTCCAATCTTCTGTGTACTGTAATCCACCCCCCCTTTTATTATTTTTGTTGCCTGTTTGTACCTGTTAAAGCTCTAAATGTTTTTTCCTGTGACTGGTCCCCAAAAAAAACTGTACACAATATTCCAGGGTGTGGTCTAACCAGTGACTTGTATAATGGGAGAAAAAATGTTCTCACCCATGTGAATCTATCCCCCTTTTAATTGCCCCCCTTTTGACCCTTTTTGGGGCTTTGGGGCTGTGCTGCCGACACTGGCTGCAAAAATTAAAATTTTACTTTTCCACCATTTTTCCCCAAGCCCTTCCCATGTCCCCCCCCTTTTAAACCCGTTTTTTCCATTTAACTTTTAAATTTAAATGTAAGGGAAATTTTTCTTTTCCCCCCATGTGCAAAACCTGCTTTTAAATCTGTTTTAAAACCTTCATCTGCCTTTTCCCTCCCCGGGCCCTTTCCAACTTATCTAGTTTCCCTTTTGTAAAAAACCACATTATCCTCTTTGTGTTGTTTAACTTTCCCGAGCTTAGTACTTTCTGCAAAGAATCGAAAATTTTTTACTGTTTATTCCCTGTGTAAAAATATTAATGAAAATTTTTAAAGAGGTTTGGGGCCCCCAATATGCCCCCTTGTGGTACCCCCACTAGTAAAGCGACCCAGTCTGAGAAAGGGTCCCTTTTAAATTTTCTACCTTTTTTTTCTATCATTTGAGCCGGGTTACTTCCCAAACTTGCAAAACTTTTTTCCCCCCAGCCCCAAGCATTCTCATTTTATTTCCCAAATTTTTTATGTGGCACTGTATCAAAGGGCTTTAGAAAAATCTAGATTATGAAAACCAGGCCTCACCCCATAGCCCCTAGCACTGACTTCCTCATAAAAGCTGATGAATTAGTCTTGTACCCCCAGCATGGACCCTTAAACCTGAATCACCCAAAAAATTTAAAAAAGTGCCAGAAGGCAGTATTATTTCCCCCTTCATTTTACTTAAAACTGGACATTGACTATCCCTGCCTGGAATGCGCATGACCCTTAAACCAAACGGGACCCACAGTTTAAAAAAAGGGGCCCGGGGGGAAAAAGGGGAGCCCTTTTTAAAACAAAAAATTTTTATTTAAAATGGAAACTTTAACAATATCTGTCCTGTACCCATATGACCATTAAACCTTTGCCCCACAGTTAAAAAAAGTGCTGGGAAAAGGAGTCTTTGAACCACCTTTTTTAGTTTAAAGGGGACATTGACTATACCTTTTCCGGGGCCACAGCATGACCCTTAAACCTGTCGACCCCCAGTTTAAAAAGGGGCCTGAAAAAGGAGTTTTTTCAACCACCATTTTATTTTGAACGGGACATTGATTTATACCTGCCCGGGGGCCCCACAGCATAAACCCCCAAAAACCTTTGGCATGACCCCCAATTTAAAAAGTCCCGAAAAAAGGAGTCTTTTAAACCCACCTTTTTTGTTTCACGGACTTTGACTATCCCTTTTCCCGGGGCCCACAAATGACCCCCAAACCCTTCATGACCCCCAGATTTAAAAAGGCCAAAAAAAAAGGAAAGTCTTTGAACCACCTTTTTATTTGGAAACGGCTTTTGACTAACTATATCGCCCTTTTAACCGAAAATGACTTTTAAACCCTGTAGCCCACAGTTTAAAAAGTGTGGAAAAGGATTTTTAAAACCACCTTTTTTTAGTTTCACTGGACATTGATTTAAACCTGCCCCGGTCCCCCCAGTAGACCATTAAACCTGTCTGACCCCACAGTTTAAAAAAGTGCAAAAAAAGGAGTCTTTAAACCCCATTTTATTTGGACCGGGACATTGACTATCCCTGTCCGGGGTTTAACCCCATGAGACCCAAACCTGTCTGCCCCCAAAATTTAAAAAAATTTCCCGGGGGAAATGGGTTTTTTTTCAACCACCATTTTGGGTAACTGGATATTGCCATATCGCCTTTACCGCAGTGATGACCCCAAACCCCCTGTTTTGACCCACAGATCACAAAGGGGCCTATGCTTTTTTGTACAGTGACTCTCTTTTTTAGTATATTTTTTGGTAATGACATTTGTTTACAGAATTTATTTGGGGGAAGTTTTTTTTTAAATAGTTTTACATTATTTTTCTTTTTTGCTTTTTTTCAAGTGTGATAAAAACCCAAATACACCCCTCCCTCATTTTTTAAAAGGTATTTTTTACACGTTTTAATGTGTTAATTCTCCCCCACCCCCAAAAAGAAATTAAAAATTTTCCTAATCCCCCAAAACACTTCTTGTTGAGAAGACATTTGCCCCCCCTTCTTCTGAGATGACCCAGCCAATTAAATTTCAAGGGTTTTAATTTTTTCCCCCCAAAATTTCCTTTTTCCCAGTGATTAGGGCCCGACCCCCCCCTGGAGATCAAATAAATGGACCCCTTTGTTCCCTCCGGGCCCCAAAAAATTTTTTAAAGCCTCAAATTGTGCAATTTGGGGTCCACCCGGGACCCCCTTTTTGACACTCTTAACCCCCAGAAATCACCCTTTTTTAAAAATTTATGATTTTTTAGAAAAATTTTTAAAAGCTCCCCTGATTCCCCCAAACGGTAAAACCCATGCTGCCGTCAGCCACCTGTTAACAGGGAATTTCCGCTCCGGGGCCAGTTTTTACTGGGTCCCGGTGAGGGGCCCAGGCTAGTGTCTGTCATTTTTTAAATACCCGGTTCAGCTGCCAGGGCCGGATTTACAGGGGGTTGGGGGTTGGGGACCCCCGGCTGGCGCCCTTTTCATCTTTTAAACCCACGGAAAAAATCCCCTTTTGACACAGCAACGAAAACTGTCGTGCTGAAGCAATTTGGGGAAAAGGGGAAAGGTGTGGGGGAAAGGGACCCACCCTTCCTCAGTACCCAGTCAAGAATGGGGTAGTGCTTGCCCCTCCGATGAGGGGGCCCAAATTTGGATTCATTTTGGAAATACTGGGGGTTTAAACGCTCCTGTTCCACCCAGGTGCCCTTTTTCTTGGCATTTTTTTTTCCCCATTTTACTAAAATGTGGGGGAAAATTTTGTCTCTTTTCTTTGTTCTTTTGTCCTTTGCCCCAAAACCCCAAAGTCCTCTAAAAAACCCTACTTTCTGGTAAAATTCTTCCTGTACCCCCCTTGTAAATTCAGGGGAAATTTTTTTTTACCGGGTATTTTTTTACATGCAAGTTTTTTATTTGTTTAATTCTAAAAAACACTTTTTTAAAATAGGTTGGAATCCCCCCATGCCCTTTTTTCCCCTTTTTTTAATTGTATAAAATGGGTTTTCTCCCAAAACAGGGGTTGCTATCTATGTTAAAGAAACTTTTCAAAAAACAAGTCATTTTGCAATATGTGTCCATTAACAGTGTCCCCCTATTCCTGTTTTTTGACAGCACCCCCACCCTTTTACCAATCTTGACAATTGTGAAGAACAAAAAGTCTGTTAGAAACCAATTTTTTACAATAGGACCTGTATTTTTAAAATGCATTTTACGCAAAATGCCCCAAAAAATTTTAAAAAAAATTACCCATGAGCCCTTTTTTACAATTTTTAAGAACAAATGGCCCGTTTAAAAAACAAAATTTTTTTTTTTTAAAAATGGACCTGTTGTATAGCTGTTGGGCACAGCAAAAAGCCCCCAAAAATTCAAAAAAAACCCCTTGAGCCACTTTTTGGGGGGCAAATTTTGAAGAACAAAGTCTGTTTGGGAAAAAATTTTTTTTGAATAGGACCCGTAGTATTGGGTGCATTTCAAAGCCCGTGACCCAAAAAATTAAAAAAAAATGATTTTCAGTCATTTTTTAAAAACCACTTTTTTGTTCCCCAAAAAGGGCCATGTTTATAGCTGGGTTTTTCACAGCAAAAAATGACCCCAAAAAATTTTAAAAATGACTTTTTCCCGGGCCCCTATTAAAAATTGTGAAGGAGAAATGCCACTTAGAAGCCACATTTCTGTTTCCAAAAGGGGCCATAATTAAGCTGTATTTTCACAGCAAAAATGACCCCAAAACCATTGACAAAGCGAAAACTTCAAAAAATAAAGTGCTAAATGAATACGGTGTTGTCATGAAACCCTTTCGGGGTTTTTAAAAGTTTCCTCAAAAAGCAAACCAGCAAAAAAAAACTGTTGGGGAAATGGGGAATAAAAATTGCAGTTTTAAAAAATCCTTTTTTAAAAAAAATTTTTTTAAGGGACCCTTTTCCCGTTTGGAGAGGAATGTGAAATAGAAACCCGGGAACTAATCGGTGACCTCGGCAATTGGGACCAAAAATCATTGAGATTTCCCTTCCTGGGTTAATTTTGGGTGAAAGTCAAAAAAAAACCCCATTAAATTTTGGAAAACCGGAGGGGTTTGTTTTTTAATACTCCCCCCAAACTTTCTGAAGGTTTCCCCTCGGGTATGACGGGTGGCTGCTTGGGGGGGACAACACCTCTATGCGTGGCCGGGGCGAGCCCCGGGCCCTTTTCGATTTTGGATACCCAGAAAGGGCTAAATTTGGGGCGGGGAAAACCCCCCCCAAAAAACATCGGTTTTGGGAGGGGATAGTCGTGCACCCCTGATCTTAACTGGTTTTCTGTTTTGGGTTTTATGTGTCCC
This sequence comes from Phyllomedusa bahiana, assembly GCA_025379985.1. Lineage (NCBI taxonomy): Eukaryota > Metazoa > Chordata > Amphibia > Anura > Hylidae > Phyllomedusa > Phyllomedusa bahiana. The sequence continues at coordinate 1,417 of JAODAL010032215.1, read as the reverse complement.
TGATTGCCCTGCGTTGGTGAGGTGGGGAAATTTAAAAATTTTCAAGGGGTCACCCATTAGGGTTCTGCCCCTTTGCCTGCTGCTGCCGCAAAGGCTAAATTTTTACTCTCAGCGGGCCAAAGTCGCTGATGGTTGGGTTCCAACCGGGACATTTGAAGAAGTGAAGCAGACGCAAAAGATGTCTTCAGTTTATCAATCAGCAAGGTTTCCCTTTCCTGCATTTTAAATTCTATTTGGGGGGGTGGAAAGAAAGTTGGGTGATTTTTTTTTTGTTCCGGGGAAACCCCGGGGGGGTGGCCCCCAGGGAACTGTTTGGGTTTACTTTTATGGCCCTTAATGCAGGGTCAAGTTGGAGGGAAAAGGAGCATCCAAGCAAATATGTGGGGAAAATGGGGCCTTTAAATTTTCCCCAAACCCCCTGGGTCGAGGGGCACTAGCAAACTGATTTTTCCCCCAAACCTCCTCCTCCGCCCCCAAATTTTGCGCCCCCCCCCAAACCTCCTTCCCAAAGGGAGGGGCCGGGCGGTAACATCGGGGTCTTGGGAAAACCCCCCCCCCTCCCCCCCCCTCCTCCGCTTCCCCCGGGACAAACTTCAAAAAAGCCCCGATTGCCCCCAATGATGCACCCTGAAATTTAGCGCCTTGTAAATTCGCGGAGGAAAAGGGGTCCCTTTCCGCCTCTTGTCCCTTTTCCTCCCCATTCTTGGGGAGGGAAACCCGTGTTTCAGATGTCCAAAAATGTTTCCGAACAAAAATCCCCAAAAAAAATCATGCTTTACAAGGGCATTTTCCGCACTGGGCCCCTTTGGGGGCTTCTTTAAAACTGGGAAGGATGGGGCAGAGCTCTTTCACCAACTTAATGGGAAACATGCTTTTAAAAAAGCGGAATTGTCAAGGGATTTTAGAATCCCCCAGAGGATTAAGAAATAACCTGCACCCCCCCTTCCCCAAAAAGACGATTTCTGTATCAAAAAAAAATGGTATCTTGTCTAACCATAATCACTGGATCTGATGATTTGATGATTCCGCATCTGCAAATTGGGGTGTTAAAAACATCAAATCGGGAATTTTTGATCTGTGAAAAGGGGAAAATAGCAAATGGGGGAAAAGGAAAAATTGAGCGCACACACAAAGAGTTACAAAGCAACATTTACAAGATGAAAGGCAATTAAATTTTAAAGTAAAATTGAGGAAAAATTTGAGCGTGACACAAAGGACTACAATTTTTAAAGAAAACTATACATGGGCCCAAAAAACCGGGGGGGGGAGAAGACGATCAATATAGGCAGCAACCCCACAGAAAAACCTCTACGAAAACCTGATGCCCATGTCGGGAAAACCCCCAAAAAACCCCCCACGGCACCAATTAAAGAACAACGAAGCCTAAACACCCCCTTTTTTAGGAGGGCGAGCATTT
>JAODAL010032214.1:0-47296 GCA_025379985.1 Phyllomedusa bahiana | reverse complement strand
TTTTTTTACCTATCAAAAAGGAAAAAACAGAATTAACCTTCGTTTGTGAATTATGCCAAAGGGAAAAATTTTTTTTTTGGGCGGTGAAAGATGGTTTTTTTTAGTCCCCCACAGCAGCGAAAAACCTTAATTAACCCCGGGATGAAAATTCGAAAAAATATTGAGCACCCAAAAATGAAGGGGGTTTTTGTTTGTAAAAAACCTGTTTCTTTAAATGAATAAAACGGGAACTGCTCAGATCCCCCTTGGATATTCAATGGCTGTGACAGATGTTTTAAAATGATAGCAGCTGCACTGGACGCACACGGACTTCATACCAAATCCCCCCCACAATTCAGAAATAAAACGTTAAAAGAAGCATCTCTGAGAAAAGCGAGACACCCCCAAAAATCGTGTATAAAAACAGTTTTCAGTAAGAGCTATTACAACGCCCACAGCCCTTCCCTAATCAGTACATTAAAGGGGGTGTGAGCGGGCCAGCTCGCGCCCGGGACTTTATAGTCGGTGACGTCCCAAAAAACCCCCCCCCGGTTCGTTTGGGCTTCATCTCTGCACATGCCCATGCGGGCAATCCCTTCTTCCCCCCCAAGTAAATTTTGCCCCATGTAACCCCATGTGCTCGCAAGCCATTTTATAAATCAAAAGCACACTTCGTTCACCCGAATACCCCAAACTTCGACTTCGTTCAAAAACCAAGTTTTCCTGAAATTCTAAACAAATTTCCACTTCTTTAGAATCAATTCCCAAATTCTTAATTCAAAACATCTGCCAGCGATTAACAGTTTTTAACGGACAGTTTCCCTTCAAAAGGTTGCCCAGTTTAGAAAACCCATTGTTAGTCACCCTAATAATGAATTCTAAATTGAGAGTCTCATGTTCAGGATCCTCATCATTTGGCCAGAGTGAAGAAGAGATATAGAGTGTCTCTCCGTCTGGAGGACCTTTCCTTTCTGTTTACATAAAAAATTCCATGATTAAAAAGCAAACTGTGAAGCTTTATACACCTGTGGGGGGGCGCTCCCAGGAAAAATGAACACGTTGGGCAAATGTATACCGGGCGCAAAACCCCATTTCAAATATTTTTAAACAGTGTAAAAACGGCCAGAATGTATGAACCTGTTCAAATGGGGGTCATAATTTGGTGTTTTCAGTTCCATACAAATCTGGCTCGGGGTAAGCACTTTAACTTGGCCTCCCTTTTCCCAGCAGTAAGCGCCTAGTTTTGCCTTCCCCCGTCATAAATGTGTAGAATAATAAGTGGTGGGTGCGTGTCTCCAAAAACCCCCCACATCGGGGGCTTTACCAAGTGCCAATTTTTTGCGCCTGTTTCTACATTAGAAAACAGGGCTGCCCCATTTTTTGGGTGAAAGGACACTAAAACGGGGGGTGCATCCCCGTACATATATGCCGCCCTTACTGTTAGATTTTCCTACAAATTACTGTTGGTCCCCTGGGGATACTACTAGGAGGACACTTTGCAATTAGCTTTTTGACAAGAAACCCTTTTAACAAGAAGGAATTGTCCAAAGTGGAGAATTCTTTTGATTGCTGTTTCTTGTTTCGTTCATTAGGCGTGGAGAAAAGTGTGAGGTCTTCAGTTAAAAAAACACTACAATTGTTTGGGCCATATTCACAGCTCAATGGCTGGATTAGACTGAACCCAGTAACAGGCATTTTGGGGCCAATTCCCCACCTGGGAAAAATTTGGGGGGGGCAGCTAATTCGAGCGCAGTCACATACCCCACGCGGGGGGAACAATTAATGAAAAAAACTGCAAATTAACAAATACCTGTTCCATCAGCAGCAAAAAAGCCACAGTAAAATGCGGGGGAAATTTTGAAAATGAAAAAAACCAATAAAAAAACCATCAATAGCCTAAATGCATGGTGGGTGGTTCGAAACTAAAATTGCATATAAAAAAAGGCGAAACGAAGGTGCCCCTGAAAACAGAAGTGGGGGACCATTCCCTGGCTTACAACCTATTAGTGACACCCATACTATACTTCAGTTACTTCATGCACAAGATATGGCTACTGGACTGAGGGAAGTCCAGTTAACATAGCCAATGCTGATAACAACCTAATACGGACTTAAGGCAAATAACCCTAATGTTCATTTAGGAGGATCTTCAGTAAAAAAGTGTTACAGATGGGGAGCTTGGAAGGTCGAACCTCCAGCCAATAATGACTGGGATTGGCATTACGGTTGGGGGACTTTCCATATTTGTTTTGTTATACTACCACATTTTTTTTTTATGTCTAGAAGACTTTCCATTACCTTGTGCTGGTGGGAGGTATCTTGTGCTTGAAAATGGCCTTTCCTTTTTGAAGACTTTGTAAGAATGTATATGAAACACCTCACTCTATAGCAAAGAGTCTTAGTCCATCTTTGAAAAAATCCCGAAACCTTTGATGTCCTATAGTCACATCAAGTTAAACGGCCATTAATTGACAATATTGCAATGATCAGTAGCGTTATGTCATCCCTTTGAATCTTTGAAGCTATGGTAATCAGATAGTATCCGTTCTGTTAACCTTCCTTTGACTTCTCTTAATATTGGAATAAAAGTTCACTGTGTTGTGATGAAAATTAATAATTGCAGAGGCGTGAGCAGTAATTTCTCAGTTATAAAGTTAATGAAAAGAAGAACCTGTGTTTTATTTATAGGCTACAAGCAGCGAACCACCTATTGTGCTTGGCTATTAGCTGTTGTGTCAGCATAAAAAAGCATTACTGCTTGGGTCGTAAAAATAATTTAAAATGTAACATTTTGAAGACTGCAATGCTTTCATAATAGGTTTTGTATTGAAATACCTTTGCAAATACGTGCTTTAAAACAATTTATATTTCTATTGCAATTTGTTTAATTTACTTTATTTCATATTGCTTATAATAGTTTTGGTTTTTTGTTCGCTTTCCGGAATAGGAAGTAATTTACCACTCCACAACTTTTGAAAAGTTAAATGATATGGACATCTTTTGACTAATTTATTTTTATTGTTTATTTGCTTTTAAAATAAACCATCTTTGTTAATAGTCTGGATTGAAAATATCCTACCATGTTGTTACTGTGGTGTTGGAGTAAACCCTTCACCTGACTGTCCTGCAGATTAACAAGCAACTCCATCAACGCCTACATATGACTGGCTCTCTGCTGTCACCTTCCCTGTGTTATAGATAGCAACAAGGAAAGGGAAGGAGTTAAGACAAGCGTCCAAAGAGGGCAGTTCACACAGGCTGTAGGTAGGGCGGAAAACACACACAAGGTAGTTTGTAGGGGGAGAATGGTTTAAGCTGTGTGCAAACGTAGAGAGAAAGCAAAGCACCCTCTGCAAACTCTGAGCCTTGTAAACACATATATCTCACAACTAGCATATATCACTGGGAGGATCCCTATGTGAGAGAATCTGAAACTAGGACAGACTGCAAATTTAGTATTGGGGGAGAGGGGGTCTTAAAATAAATGTAGGATTAAAGATTACAGACTAAATCAAGGTGCAACTTTATTCATTTTTTTATATTCAAGATAACTTCTAACATATGTAAATATATATTTTTTCCATTTGAACAATGCCCATAAATCTTAATCTGTGGGTAGTGTTGGGCCAATTTCACATAACCATAATTCTCCCTGAAACTCTGTGGAGCCAAACTTACAGTAGTTCATCAAAGAGCCCTATGGGAATCTGAGTTTGGTTCAGTGGAAGCAAGGAAGGTCCAAGTATTTGGGCATAGTAAGGACACTACAAAATGACAGTGCTTTGTTCATGTGAAACTTATCTTAACCTACTCTTCTCTTTGTTGGATCCATGTTGTTAATATATAGGACAGCCTTCATGTAGCTCTTCACATTCATCTTTTGACTGTTCATCTTCATGCACAACAGATGTTTAGGATTCAATAAGTAATGCTGGATTCCAAGCGCCATCCTCCAGAACAAGACATCCATGTTGGAGTTATTTACCAAACTTGTCTTTTCAATTTCTGGTCTCTGACTGCAAATATCGGTGCAGTTTGAATTAATATTAAAGGGGTTTACTGGTATTATAATATTAAAAGTCTTTCCTCTATCCTTAGTCATAATCTGCAACTCATGTGCTGTCTTTACTTGTCACAAGTGCTACTTGCAGTGGCTGTCTCACTTACCGGCATCTGTCTTTTCTCACACACACCAGCAACTTCCTTCCACGTTCTGCACACTCACTGGACTACATATCTCTCCCTAGGGGTGGGCTCCTCACAATACATCGAAGTCACGAACAAGGAAAGTGACTCCGACACTAGTTCAACCAAACTTCTGGTTTACCGAATTATACAAATGAGTATAAACCCCAAAATTACATACACACACGTGTAAGCCAAGTGCTACACAGCGCGCCATCGTAAATATGTTCTCCAGACACAATAACTTTACCTGGCAGCTGTCTTTTGAAATGGTTGTCTCTGATAATATCACTTTAATATTTACTATCTCTAAACTCCTGGAACGCTTGGTCTACTCTCGCCTAATCCGCTATCTCTCTACTAACTCTCTTCATGACCCTCTGCAATCAGGTTTCCGCACCCTACACTCCACGGAAACTGCCTTAGTTAAAGTCTCAAATGACCTCCTTACAGCAAAATCTCAGGGTCACTACTCGCTGCTTGATCTCTCTGCAGTGTTTGACACTGTTGATCACCAACTTCTCCTCAGCATGCTCAGCGCCATTGGCCTCCAGGACACCGCTCTCTCTTGGTTCTCATCTTACCTGTCTGATCGCTCCTTCAGTGTCTCTTTTTTCGGATCTACCTCCTCTTCTCTACCTCTTGATGTTGAGGTTCCTCAGGGATCAGTTCTAGGTCCTCTCCTCTTTTCATTGTACACAGCCCCCATTGGACAAACCATCAGCAGATTTGGCTTCCAATACCATCTCTACGCTGATGACACCCAATTATACACCTCCTCCCTAGACATCACTCCAGCCCTGCTACAAAGCACCAGTGACTGTCTGTCCGTTGTCTCCGACATCATGTCTTCGTTTTATCTTAAACTAAACCTTACTAAAACTGAACTTCTTGTCTTTCCGCCATCTAGTAACCAAACCCCCGCCCCTGCTATTTCTGTTTCAGTATGTGGTACCACCAGTCCTCCTAGGCAGCAGGCCCGCTGTCTGGGGGTTATAATAGATTCTGATCTGACCTTCACCCCATATATCCAATCCCTTGCCCGCTCCTGTCACCTGCACCTCAAGAACATCTCCAGAATCCGTCCGTTTCTCACTGTGGAAAAAGGTCAAACTCTCATTGTGGCTCTTATGATTTCTCGCCTTGACTCCTGTAACTCCTTGCTAATCAGTCTCCCTCTCTGCAAACTCTCCCCTCTTCAATCTGTCCTGAATGCAGCAGCCAGGCTTGTCTTTCTTTCCAGCCGCTATACTTATGCCTCTACCCTGTGTCAGTCACTGCACTGGTTGCCCATTCAGTACAGAATACAGCATAAACTCATCACTCTCACCCATAAAGCTCTCCACAAAGCTGCACCCCCCTACATCACCTCCCTCGTCTCTGTCTACCACCCGACCCGCTCTCTCCGCTCTGCTGCTGATATCAGGTTACACTCACCAATCATCCGAACCTCACATGTCCGTCTCCACGACTTAACAAGTGCGGCTCAAGTTCTATGGAATATGCTACCGCGGGCGATCAGGCACATTCACAACACTCATAGTTTTAAGAGGGCCCTGAGAAAACATCTTCTCCGCCTGGCCTACCAAGATCGCTAACTGCTATCACACACATCTTTCACTCCCTACACTAGGGCACTCACAGGCACTTATCTGTATATAGATGTACTGTCAGGGTGGTAGGTTCATCCACTTTTCATGTAAACCACCCCCTATTTATGAAACATGGCCGGCCCATTGTAAACTTGGCACTTCTCACCGTTTGTTTCACCCATACACCCTAATAGATTGTAAGCTCTCACGAGCAGGGCCCTCACACCTTGTGTCTCATCTGTAAGTTCTTTTAATGTGTAATGCCTGTACGTTTACCCTCGATTTTGTAAAGTGCTGCGGAATATGTTGGCGCTATATAAATAAAGATTATAATATTATTATTATTATTATTGAGAAAACGTATGCACCTACTATGGAGAAAAGAGAACAGCCCTGATCCGTACCATTGGTAGACCTACTAGGACTCCCCGCACAAGATTGACTACATTGTTGGAAAAAAAATGAGAACTTGTCCCCATGATCATAGAAAAGTCCATCGGAAACAATTGCTTGTTCCTTCTGTCCTGGGTAGTAAAACTGTCACCATAATGGTCATAGTCGGGCTTCCTCTGTTCTTTGTAATCCACTGGTAGTCAAACAAACTTGGAAAATAGTATATTATCGTACTACACAAATTTCTTCAGTTTGGTGCAACTTTTTAAAGTATTTTAAAAATCTAAGTGAAACCATCTACACCCATATTTTCAGGATAAGTTATCAGATTCTATACCCTTTTGTGATGTTTGCGTCCATGATGTCTAATGCCATCTGGTATAATGATTCCTACTTCATGTTGAATATTTGCTACTAATAGGATGTTTGGCTGTGATTATTGGTCCCTTTTCCAGTAGCAGCTGAGTTGCTATTCTACCAGGCCCTGTTCCCAAGCTGAAATATAGTCTGGTAAGTCATAATTAGACAGGGCTTCAATCATGGTAAACAGACATGAAATTAGATGTTACTGTGATTGAACAGAGAATAATTGGTTGCTGAGAATGCCTAAACCAATTATGCATAACAAGAATATTTACTAGACTCAATACCAAGTAAAAACTGGAAAGCTCTGATTCTATTATGCGCTGTGTAAGGATGCAGGAGGGGTACTGATGGCACCCATCTTAGGCAAGTCCACTAGGGTTTGACTGCAGGGTTACTTGTAGAGCTCCTAATCTCAGAAATAAGGAACATTCTGATTAGAAGAATGTTGTTTCTGGGAACAATCCCTGAGGAAAGCTTACAGTCCCATAGTCAGTTTTCTGACTTTTAATAAAGAATAAATACATCCACATGCAGCCGCTACTAGAAGTTAAAAGCATATGGACTTGCACAGCTATAATTAAGCTCAATAGGAGCTGTATAAATTTGTATGTAGTGAGCTTCCATTGGTGGTGGCTGCAGGTCGCCACTTAAACAGTGTCAGATCATGCAGGGGAAACCTTGGACCACTTATAACTCTACAGCCGTTGTTTGCTTTGCCTCCATGGCTGAAAATCCAAGAGGCAAAGTGATAGAAGATCATAAGGAAGAGGCAGTCTTGTGAGTATAGAGCATGTAATGAGGATATCATATTGTAACCATACCTACATTGTACCTACCTGTAAAGTGAAGAATAAAGCTCCACCATCATCTGTTCAACATATTCCAATCTATTCAAAAGAGTGACGTCTCCCGTAATATGCTGTGTTACCTATACTGGTCTTGAAAATATCACAGGTATGTTCTATGTGGGATTTTACTTATATTCTTGTCTTTTTTATTTCAGATTTTACTACATGAAAGTATTGCAAAAGTGTTAATAAACAGCCTGGAAATGCTCATGAGCATCACCAGAAATAAGGTTAAAATGTGATTTTGCTTTATAAAAATAGTTTTAAACATTTCCAGCAGATGTTCTTGTCTTAAAAACCGTAATAGATGTTACAGACAGCTAACATTGCTAAAAAGAAAAATGAACTTTTATGCTTCTATATTAGGAGCTAAGTGCTACTATGACAAAAAGCAAAAAATACTCAATTTAGGGTTATTATGCAATAAACTATAGATAAGGAATATTATCAGTGGTGGACAACAGGCGTTCCATGGATCACGTGTAGCCATTACTCTAGGTGCTTTTCACATAGGTCCTGTTTATACTATTCCCAGTTTAGCACATTTTATTATTGATATTCTGTGGGGGTATTCAATTATGGAGCCTATGGAGGGCAGAGGGCAAAGAGGAGGAGGAAGATAGGCAGAGAAATTAGGGCCACGTGTATGACCCTGTATAGGTCTAAAACTCACTTTTTTGCCCATAGGTTACTATGGGCAAAAGAGTGAGTTTTAGACCTAAACAGTTTTCATACATGTGGCCCTTAGTGTTGTGCTTTGATTTTGGTTCATGCTGATTCGGTCCAACCTAAAGCTGTGAATGAACAACTGGGGTGAGATTACATTTACTACCAGTTGAAGCCCTGTCTGCATATTTGTCTTTCTATGTCTATGTCTCTCTTTAGCCTCCTCCCCTTTCTTTTTTCCATAGACTTCTAAGAGCAACTGTAACCTAGTGAACTGATCCATCTTGAGACACAAGTTTTTTTAGAGTGAATGATGGACAAGGAGGCATTCTTCATTAGTAAAATATATTACAGTTATTTATTTAAAATATTTATTACAGTTATTAATTCTTAGGTTTTTTATATTTGCTTGTCCTACCAATTTATGCAAACTTCTTGGAAAGTTTAGAAGGCATGTTCTAAATGTTCTAAAAACATCAAGAAACACCATATACATTTCTTGAAAAAAATGTAAATGAACTGAATGGGACCATCTCTTACTTTTAGAATGCACTTGTCCAACTGTTCAATGCTTCAGTACTTTTTGCACAACTTGCTGATCTCTAACAAACTGACAATACATATTTAATCCGTGAATCGCTCAATAAATTTAGGGGATCAATTTGAATTGGCAGTTATACAGTTCTCCTCATCCTGCTGTTCACTTTTTGACATCATGAGATCAAGACAACACCTTACAATTGATCAACAGTAACTTACCATTGCGAGACTTCAAGTAGGATGCTCTCAAATGGAAGTGGCCACTGAGCTTAGAGTGCTACAGTGTCATCAGCAGATTGCAACAGAGAGAGACTGAAAGAGTAAAGGCAAAGAAGTGGACATCCTTTGGCTGCAAATCTGAACCAAAAACCAAATATCACTTTTTGTGATAAATAAATATATAAAATATAAATATATTTATATTTATTTATATTATATTTATATATATATATATATATATTTATCACAAAAAGTTAGGGATATTTGGTTTTTGGTTCAGATTTGCAGCCAAAGTATGTCTACTTCTTTGCCTTTACTCTTTCAGTCTCTCTCTCTGTTGCAATTGGCTGATGACACTGTAACACTCTAAGCTCAGTGGCCACTTCCATCTAAGAGCATCCTGCTATATAAATAGTGAGCACTCGTCCAGCTGCCATCTTGGACCACCTCAGGGGTCTGTAGCTCACAGGATCGCCGTCTTTGGTAAATGGTTAATGGCACGCAAAAAAAATGTCACTCTGACACTGGGCTCTACGTTGAACTGGCGCTCAGCCCGTTTTATTCCTCAAACAGGATAAGTACAGGAAAACAAACATAACACAAATCAACTCCTCAGGCTGTCAGGCCACTGACTAAACATACACAGTGAGACCCTCTCTAACATGTGATCTGGACCTAATGTCTAGTACCACAATACACCTCGGTACAGTCATTCTACTGTAAAGGCTTCCTTCAAACCACTGGGGGCTAGAGCTCTTCCCTCAGCCCTGCTGCTCCCAACTTCCAGGTAGCAACCACACATTCCTGGACACTTGCAGTACCAGGCTTTTTATAGACCTCCAGCAATCTGCCAAAAGCATGACCTGGAACGTGGGAACAGCCTCCCACCCAACGCTATGACCATCCAAAGGAAGACAACCCATCACTAGCTGCATAGCAGTCACACTAGCTACATGTGTCAGTAACCTATGGTTGCTGATGCTAAATCGTGGCCATTGCCCACCACAACCAGGTTTTCAGTGGCACATCTGAAATGAAAATGAAACATTAAATTGGGTGTACTGATTATAGAAAAAGCTCATTAGTCTGTTGGGACATGATGAAAAATAGAAGAGAAGAAGAATACTCACCTCCTGGATGGACACAGTAGTTCCGTCGCTGCGACTGTACCGGTGATCAAGGCAGTAGTCCTGCACATTCATTGTTCATGTAACTACCGTGGCCTGTGAATGGCTGCACCTGTCACATGAACAATGAACGTTCAAGGCTACTGCTGGGATCACGGGGACAGCCGCAGAGATGTAACGACTGCATCCAGGAGGTAAGTATTCTCCTTCTCTTCTATTTTCCATCATGCCCCGACAGACTAACAAGCATTTTCTATCATCAGAACACCCCTTTAACTAAATGGGATTGTATTTTAGATCAGTAAGCATTCATTTATGTCAATTAGTATTTGTATACTTTCATTGCTTTCTGTGCATGTAAGTGTCTGTACAGATATAGCAGATTTGAGTTTGTCAGCCAATGCAGTAAATGACAAATTCTGTTCTGTTAGAATGTGCATTGGAAACATATATGTGCCCAGACTGGCCTGTGTCTTGCCATTAACCCCGCACTTTCTCACAGAGTCATCCTCTGTCTTGGAGTGTATTAATACTGCCAGCCGTCAATCAGCCGCTGATCTGTCGCCGGCTCGCTGCACCAGCACATGTTAAATGCACAATTCTTTCTACTTGTGTGAGCAGCAAGCAAATTGGTGAGAAGAAAAGCAGCAGAAAGGGAATAAATGAGATAAATCTGAGGAACACGAGTCCTGAATGTCAAGAAGGAGTATACTGGAAACTTGTTTAAAGAAAGAGGAGTTTTTTCAGCATTTCGCCCTGGCACATGACTATCTGCTGTCTATTTTTCCCGGCCTTTTGTGATTGGTGTATACCAGATTCGAGAAACCTCTGCAACCTGCTGAAATGCAGATGAGGATGAATGATGCAGAGCTTTGTTTTTCAGGCTGTCACAAAATATTGTCTCAGAATTTGGACATTATCCAGACACTGTAAATTACCTAACATTAAAAAAAATGCCATGATCCACAGAAAAAAAAAATCACAGCGGATTATGTAGAAAAAAGAATTGTGTTATTATTTAATAAAGCTTTTTTGATCTATTTTCTTACCTCCATTTGGAATATCTTTGGAGTTCTGCTTCAGATTAGGGTTTGACCCAAACTAAAACGACCCGGATTCATGTCCAGCAGCCAATCAGTGGGCTGCCTGTAGACTGGGATAAACAATCATATTATGGCAGAATTTCTATGACGTCTCAGTGATGATTGGTCGCCGGCCTGGACTCCTCATCTGAGGAATAGTTCACCTTGCTTTGCCAGTCTAACTAGCAAACTGCTCATTTGTTGCTGGGTATAACAACAGTCTGACAAAATTTGTGCCACTTTGGTTACAGTTATACCTGAATTCAAAGAACAACACCAAGCAAGTTGAAGGGTTATTGCTATCTCACACATTTATGGCATAACGACAGGATATGCCATAAATGTCTGGTAGTTTCAGATCCAACCTCTGTGATGGGCCTCATTATGTGTGCTTTATCTCTGTGCTGTAACATCACTGTGTACATTATCCATATGCTATAATATCACTGTGTCCATTATCCCTATGCTATAATATCACTGTGTGCATTATCCCTATGCTATAATATCACTGTGTGCATTATCCCTATGCTATAATATCACTGTGTTCACAATTTGTATGCAGTAATATCATTGTGTGCAAAATCTCTATGCTGTAACATCACTGTGTGCATTATATCCCTATGCTATAATATCACTGTGTGCATTATCCCTATGCTATAATATCACTGTGTGCATTATCCCTATGCTATAATATCACTGTGTGCATTATCCCTATGCTATAATATCACTGTGTTCACAATTTGTATGCAGTAATATCATTGTGTGCAAAATCTCTATGCTGTAACATCACTGTGTGCATTATATCCCTATGCTATAATATCACTGTGTGCATTATCCCTATGATATAATATCACTGTGTTCACAATGTATATGCAGTAACATCCTGGTGTGCATAATCCCTATGCTGTAACATAATTGTATGCATTATCCCTGTGCTCTAATATCACTGTGTTCATAATTTGTATGCAGTAATATCATTGTGTGCATAATCCCTATGCTGTAACATCACTGTGTGCATTATATCCCTATGCTATAATATCACTTTGTGCATTATCCCTATGCTATAATATCACTGTGTTCACAATTTATATGCAGTAACATCATTGTGTGCATAATCCCTATGCTGTAACATCACTGTGTGCATTATCCCTATGCTATAATATTACTGTGTGCATTATCCCTATGCTATAATATTACTGTGTGCATTATCCCTATGCTATGCTCTGCTATGGGTATCTTAAAGGAGTTGTCTCATTACGAGCTTTCAGCCTGTCAGTGTCCCTGGTAAATTGAACTGAGGGGCGTGCTTCTTGGTCTGTCTCTTCTGCTCCCTCTCCCCCCTCCCATCAGCACACAGGCAGCTATGTAACTTCTATACAGGGGGGGGGGGGGAGGGGGTTTGCTCTCAGAGTTCACCCTGTGCGTGCCTGCCTAGGTATGTTACAGGAGAGGGCTGATCTATGAGTGTGAAGTGGTGTGCTAATAGAGCAGAGGGGATGCAAGTGTTCCTATATCCCCTGCTTAGCTTACAAGTCTCCACATCTCCAGCAACAACAAGGGAAGTGTTACTATACTCAGGATGTCTCACTAATACAGGAGAGCATAAAGTATTCACATGCCTGATCTGTACAGTATTAAATATAAATCACAGTTCCAAAGACATATCATGATTATAGTAACAGACGGGTCACTGCTGTCACATCTATCTGTGTAGAGAGCAGGAGGAAGCAGGCACACACAGGGTTAATCCAGGCAGCATGGACACAGACGCCAGAGTCCTCCTCCCCCTCCTTCCACTACAGAAGCATTCTGTGCGGGAGGGGCTCTCTGCTCCGACCTGTCTTCAAAGGTGATGAGTCATTCAGACCTGACAGCCAGTAAGATAAGGATCAACAGGTCTGCTGCTATAGAGATTTGAGGAGCTGATGTAGTAATACTAACAGGGCTAGCTCAAAATCAGTAGGACATTTGTAATGAACATATATTGCAAAGCTGCTTGTTTTTTAAAGATCTTTAAAAAACAAGCATTGTAGCGAGACAACCCCTTTAAAGAAAGGAGACTAGCATTGCTTGGCAAGAACTATCAGCTAACAAAGGAGTGAGGAATTGGTACAAGGGTCATGAAAAGACTGTGAAGGGGGACACAAACAAAACATTCTGTCCTGGGTGACAAAAGCTAGCACTCCAATTAGGGAGAATTTGATGTTTTTACCTGCACCACTAGGCACATATTTGCACCACCTCAGGCCAGACATTAAAGGGGCACAATGGTAATAATGATAATCTTTATTTATTTAGGGCCACCATATTCCGTAGCATTTTAGAGGGTATAAAACACAAACATAACACAGTAAAAAGCTACTTACAGATCAGACACAAGGGCCCATATGTATGAAAACTGTCTAGGTCTAAAACTCTCTTTGTTGCCCATTGCAACCAACGAGAGCTCTCCTGTCATTATAGTGTTCTGAAAAAAATAAAAGGGAAGCTCTAATTGGTGGCTATGGGCAACAAAGAAAGTCTAGACAGTTTTCATACATGTGGCCCAAGGTGTGAGGGCCTGCTCACAAGAGCTTACAATCTATTAGAGTTTATGGCTGAGATGAATGGTATTGAGTGCTACATGTTACATAAATATGGGGTAGTTTACATAAAATGTGGATGAACCTGCCACGCAGAACGTACATCTAGGTAGGGAGTGACAGAAGTGTGTGACAGAAAGGATGCATAGAGTGAGCTTTTGTACTGAGCCTATTCCATACATGGTTGGTGTCGGCTGTTAGTTACAGCGGGCATCTGACTTCAGTGGCTGGGACCAGGAGATAACTACCCAGCTAAGACTTATTAGTTGTCATGATCAACATGACCGCAGCCTAGCCTAGGTATTAGGCCGTGTTCACACGGCTTATTCCCGACGGATTTGTGAGCCGTATTGAGCTCACAAATCCGCCGTGAATAAGGGGCGGGACGGGGGCGGGGCCGGAGCGCGGCGTGGGCGCCGCTCCCGGCCACATAGACAATGCATTGTTTACGGCGCGTCCGCGCCGTAAATAATGTGCATGTCACTTTCTCCCCCCGCGGCGGATTTGCCGAGCGGGGAGGAGCGACGGAATCCACTGTTCTCTATGAGAGCAGTGGATTACCGTAATGACAGGGACGGATGGGCGCCGTACTGAAGCGCAAAGCCGGCGCGGAGTACGGCGCCAATCCGCCCCCAAATAAGCCGTGTGAACGAGGCCTTAGTGTTGATCGAACTGTTCTAGAAAAGTTCAGTTCTAGTAGAACTTCTTGAATTTTTAGAACTCGAACCGAACATTTTACTGTTCGTTTGAGTAAAGTTCTAGTTCGACACGTGATTTTCAGGTTAGTTTTCAGCGGCTTTCTGCACTTTTGGTGGCCATCCAATCACCTTTCTGCACTGTTGGTGGCCATCCAATCAGCACAGAGCACAGAAAAGTATCAAAAATGTTATCGCTGAGGTGTAGGGCTCTCTTTGGCTGCTAAAATCACATGACCATGTTATATATTGTACTGTATAGCCTTGTGAACAACATTTCCAGCTCACTCTCTGTACTGTACAGACTACTCTGAGTTAGATAGCATTTTCTTCTCCATAGACAGCAATAGTTAGGGAGTTTGGTATTGCTGGCTGCATCTTTCCCACATACAGAAGCTGTTATTTGGCAACATTTGTAGGCTCGCATATCACTTAACTCTCATATACATAGATTTATATTATACACAGTGCTTGGATTTGCTAAATCATATTCAGTGCACAAAAGTTCAGTTTTTTACAGTTTTGGGGGTTCAGTAATTGTATAATATACCGTCTCCAAATCTCCTATGTGTCAAAGAGGCTTTTAGGCCCCCTCAGAATGCAGGGCCCTGTAGCAGCTGCTGCCGCTGCACCTCCTATAGCTACGCCCCTGCTTGCAAGCTGTCCTCATCTTTTCAGTTAGCCATTGAAAGGAGTGAAGTATTTTATTCTCTCAATTTTTTTCTGTCACTCTTAGAGCCAAATTTTCTTCACTAAGGGCGATATTTCCCAATACACCAATGCCAGTTTTTTGGTCTATTTTGCCGGGCACAACACATTGTAATGTGCCTAAAAATGATACGCTGTGCGCCTCCATAACGCAATGCGCCTATTGATGCACATTACATATACTAGTAATGATACGTTAAGCACCTCTGTAGTGCAATGCGCCTTGAGACGTGCATTACATACACTACAATGATACGCTATGTGCTGCGATTTGCGCAATGTGCCTATTTAGGCGCAATGCGGCTTTTTAGATGCATTAAGTTTACCTGGCGCCAGTTTTGAGAGGATCAGACTTTCTAGTTCACCTTACACTGAGTTAATGCGCCTAAAAACTGCCACGGCACCGCAACTTTTCTGACATGTCGTATCCAGTTTACTGTTATGGATGGTAATTACAGCTTCTCCTCACCTGTATAGGTATAAAAAATAACTAGAACAACTAATCGAACTTTTTACTGCTCGCTCATCTCTACTAGGTACAGCAAAACGTTCTCTACTATTATTCCTATCAAGACAACAGACACATTAAGAGAAACTTGCAGATCCCATAATAAGTCAAGGAAGGCTGATAAGTGCCATTAGCATCCGTTGCCTAGTGGATTCGGCACTGCCATCATGGTTTCCATTCCATTGAAAACCATTATGGTATTATGAACAGGGTCTTAATGTACAAACAACCTTTAAAGGGGTTTCCCCAGAGTATAACATTGATGGCATTCAATATGAGATTAATGGGAACCTAACACCCAGGTTCTCCAGTGATCAGTGGAATGAGGGTGTTGTAGCGATTTCTGGATCACAATAATGCCTCTCTATCTATCTATCTATCTATCTATCTATCTATCTATCTATCTATCTATCTATCTATATATATATAAGCAGAAAAATAGGCAGCACTCTATAAAAATAAAAAATTGTGGGTGCCAGCGACAATAGGGACAGTAGTTACCAGTCCTAGTAAATATTCAAGGAAGATTCGCAGCACTCCAGGTTCCAAAAGATTCAAAAAACTTTATTCCAACATGTCCAAAAGCGACGTTTCGGCTACTAGAGCCTTTCTCAAGCAAATACAGGGTGAAAGTGCATGGTATATAAAGGGGTGTCTTAATGAATATGCAAATCACAAAAGTTTACAAAACATTCTATTATATTAATCTCAAAGTGATATGGTGATCAAAATATAAAAATCATACTAAGTATACTATAAACAGTGCTAAGTGAACCACACTATTAAGACATTTTTGGACAGATACAATAAAAGCATACAATATTACATCTTACATAATAAGCATGAAGGGATGGGGGCGGATCCAAATTCCTCCAATCACTTATTAACATAAATAAAGAATTAAAACAAATGCCATGCTTACATGGAGTATTCCTATGAACGGCGTCCTATGGACTGTACCGCGCATGTCCCCTCGTAACCATGGAGAAAGCACTCTGACTCAAAGGGAACGTCCGCGCATGCGCACTAGCGCTTAAACATATGGCGGCCATATTACTAAAGGGAAGCCAATACAACACGAGCTCCGATGCTGAAACATGGTCCGTATGCTATTCTGTGAGCCGTCACATGAGCCCGGGTGCTGTTTCAGCATCGGAGCTCGTGTTGTATTGGCTTCCCTTTAGTAATATGGCCACCGTATGTTTAAGCGCTAGTGCGCATGCGCGGATGTTCCCTTTGAGTCAGAGTGCTTTCTCCATGGTTACGAATGTGTTCTCTTCCGGACATGCGTGGTACAGTCCATAGGACGCCGTTCATAGGATTACTCCATGTAAGCATGGTATTTGTTTTAATTCTTTATTTATGTTAATAAGTTATTGGAGGAATTTGGATCCGCCCCCACCTCTTCATGCTTATTATGTAAGATGTAATATTGTACGTTTTTATTGTATCTGTCCAAAAATGTCTTAATAGTGTGGTTCACTTAGCACTGTTTATAGTATACTTAGTATGATTTTTATATTTTGATCACCATATCACTTTGAGATTGTTAATATAATAGAATGTTTTGTAAACTTTTGTGATTTGCATATTCATTAAGACACCCCTTTATATACCATGCACTTTCACCCTGTATTTGCTTGAGAAAGGCTCTAGTAGCCGAAACGTCGCTTTTGGACATGTTGGAATAAAGTTTTTTGTATCTTTTGGAACCTGGAGTGCTGCGAATCTTCCTTGAATATCTATCTATCTATCTAATATCTATCTATCTCATATCTATCTATCTATCTATCTATCTCATATCTATCTCCTTTATATCTATCTATCTATCTATCTATCTATCTATCTATCTACTATTTCTATCTATTATCGATCTATCTTATCTCAAATCATCATATCTAATATCTATCTATCTCATATCTATCTATCTATCTATTTATCTATCTATCTCATATCTATCTATCTATCTAGCCTTGAAAATAATTGCAGCACTCACTGATTATGAAAAAAGTGGATGGAGCTTTATTTAAAATCCAAGGGCAACGTTTCGGCTCCTAATAGCGCCTTTATCAGAGTTATTAGGAGCCGAAATGTCGCTCTTGGATATTGAATAAAACTCCATTCACTTTTTTTTCCAATCAGTGAGTGCTGCAATTTTCTTCAAGGCTGTATATTTTGATCTGTGACTGAGGTCGGCATTTTGCTGGCACCCGATTCATATTGTTAACAAGTTAGTGCTCTATCTATCTATCTATCTATCTATCTATCTATCTATCTATCTATCTATCTATCTATCTATCTATCTCATATTTATTTATCTAAAACACTTTTTGTAGAAAGAAAATGTCACGGCGCTTCACCAAAGTAATGTAGTAAAAAACCTTACTTTATTCGGCAACTTGTCTCCATAGTTTAAGGCATACGGGATACATGAGACCACGCCAAGCTTGACAGACCGGAAACAGCTGTTTTGCGTGTAGACACACGCTTCCTCTAAGCCTAAGAAATTTTCTTTCTACAAAAAGTGTTTTACAAAGTGACTGTTGCCTTTCTATTCACTGAGCACCACCTTTATGTATGTACGTTTATTGCTGTACAGTATGAAGATCAGGAATAGTATATATTTATCCAAATTGCTGTCTCAGAATCAGAGTGGTGCCGAAGCAATTGTTTCTTCATTGCCGGAATATTTATTTATCTATCTATCTTCTCTCTCTCTCTCTCTCTCTCTCTCTCTCTCTCTCTCTCTCGCAGAAATCACAGCACAGATGAGATCCTTACAAACATGTTCCAATGCTTTTGTATCCAGTGAGAACATGGAAATGTCAGGTATATTGTCTCAGGAAATATTTAGGTAATTGCTTCCTATCCGTAGGGGTCTTTCTTTTGATGTATGTGCACAATAACATTTACATGGATACCAGGATATTTCCTAATTACAAGTCTGTGCTATACGCATTGGAAAATATGCCTGAGTTAAGTGTATACTCAATATTCTTCTTGGGTAAGAGCTAAATAAATCATGTGCTGTGTCTGTTGGGCAGTTACTATAAATCAGGGATTTCTATAGAACATTCAAGGATTTTCAACTCACAGAGCAAATCATTCTGTGAGATTACATGTGAACAAGCAGAATTATTTGTTTTGACTTCAATCTCGCTCTTGTACGGACACAGTGAAAGCTTATGGCCGAGGGCCGCCAAGGAATCCCTTCAATGGGTTGAGATAATGTCAAGCCACATGGGTTCTCCAGTTCTGTATTTCTTTTCTCAAACAAAAGAAACATAGAACGTGAATTAGTACAGAGAGGTCAAGTCATTTCACATGGGCTGCACTTTGGAGTTAAAGAAAATAAGTATTTAATCTCTGGGTTTTTCTCCCATTATAATCTATGGGGATTCTGACATGAGCGCCTTCCAGGTCAAGCATGAGCTTTGTGTAGCTCTGAATGTCGGTGAAAATGAGAAAGACAGAGATAGAAAATACAAAAAGAGGATTCTATATGGTATTGCTAAAATGAATACCTTTTATGATGTTATAGATAGCTTATCAAAGCCAACAGTCATCACTGACAAAGGCATGAATACAGAAGTTGTGTTCCCAACGCAAAAATGAGGGGTTGATACCATCACACAACTGGTACTGAAAGATAAGGAGGGACAGGTATGAAAACTATATAGGTCTAAAACTTTCTTTGTTGCCCATAGCAACCAGCCAGAGCTCCCCTATCATTTCATATAGTGCTCTGGAAAAATGAAAGGGGCTCTCTGATTGATTTCTATAGGCAACAAGGAAAGTCTTAGACCTAGACAGTTTTCACATATGTCCCCCAATGTCCCAATATATGTTCCGGTTTCCAGTGAGGCTCAGAATCTATGGGAGACATGTGTGATGTTGTTTTTCACCCTTTTCTTGCATCAAATGCGCCAAAGTGAGCAGTCTACGATGTCTAATGCACCTAATGAATGTGTCAGGCGCATTGTTCGTAAGACTCGACACTTTCTAATGCGCCTAACATGAGGGGGGCGTTCTGAGTGCGTTCTGGGGGGAGTGTCGCACCACACTTATTAGATACATATATGAATGTGGTCCAGCAAAGCTAGGCACATTACTGCTCAGACAGGCAGACCTATCTCAATGTGATCTGCCTGAGCTTGAGGAGTCGAGGTGGAGCTAGATTTGCGGTTAGGGAAAAAAAAATGTCCAATATTATTATTATTATTATTATTATTATTATTTATTTTTGAGCGCCCTTGGTTCCAGAGCGCTGTATATTCAGGTTTCATACATAACACAGGTCAAACAAGTACAAAGGTGACAAATTAATAACTAACAACTGGTACAGAAGGAGTGAGATCCCTGCCCGTGAGGGCCCTTACACTCTAAAAGGAAGGTGGGGAAGAGACAGAAGTGAGGGCAGACATGTTTTTTGGGCCGGTTGTACTGGTGGTGGGGTTATTGTTGGTTATAGGCAATCCTGAAGAAGGGTTTTTCAGGTTGCTTTTGAGGTGGTGAGGGTGGGGGAGAGTCTGAGGTGTTGGGGTAGTGAGTTCCAGAGTATGGGGGAAGCACGGGAGAAGTCTTGGAGACGGTTATGTGAGGAGTTGACACGGGGAGAGCAGAGAAGAAGGTCCTGTGAGGAGCGGAGATTGCGTGAGGGGGAGATATCTGGAGATTAAGGCAGATATGTATGGGGGAGAATGGTTATGTAGAGCCTTGTAGGTCAAGGTTACTAACTTGAACTAGATTCGGTGGACAATGGGAAGACAGTGAGGGGATTGGCAGAGGTGAGAGGCAGAGGAGTATCGAGGAGAGATGTGAATCAGACGGGCAGCAGAGTTAAGGATGGATTGGAGGGGTGCGAGAGTGCTAGACGGGAGGCCACAGAGAAGGATGTTGCAATAGTCTAGGCGTGAGATGGCGAGGGCTGGACCAGCATTTTTTGTGCTTTCGAAGTTAAGGAATGAGTGGATACGGGAGATATTTTTCAGGTGGAGGTGGCAGGCAGAGGTGAGGGTTTCGATGTGCGGTTTGAAGGACAGATTGGAGTCAAGGGTTATCCCAAAGGCAGCGGACTTGTGGAGCGGGTTTGAGAGATTTGTAGCAATTGACTGTGATAGAGAAAATCAGGTGGAGGGAGGGGAGTGGGATGGTGGAAAGATGATGAATTCATTTTCTCCACGTTTAGCTTCAGGAGACGTGAGGAGAAAAAAGGGGGGATATGGACGAAAGACAGTCAGGGATCCGGGGAGAGTAGAAAAGGTAATATCTGGGCCAGGAGATGTAGAGTTGGGTATCATCGCATACAGTTTGGTATTGAAAGGGCCATGCGATGCTATCAGTTGACCAGTGTAGATAGAAAAGAGTAGTGGGGCAGGACAGACCCCGGGGGGGACACCAACAGAGAGCGGGCAAGGGGAGGAGGGGGGTGCGTGAGTGATAGACGCTGAATGTGCCGATCATTTGAGGTAGGAGGATACCCAGGAAAGGGCTAAGTCTGTGATCCCGGGAGGGAGGAGAGGATTTGTATGGAGGAGTGAGTGGCGACAGTGTCAAAGGTGGAGGACAGGTCTAGGAGGAGAAGCGCAGAGTAGTGGCGTGAGATTTTGGCAGTTACTAGGTCATTGGTTACTTTCGTTAGGGTGGTAGAGTGGGTCGGAAGCCTGATTGCAGTGGGTCAAGGAGAGAGTTGGGGGAGAGATGAGAGGATAGTCGACGATCGCCGTGCTGCTCAAGGAGCATAGAGGCGAATGGAAGCAGGGAGAGGGGGCGATGGGTTGGGAAAAGACAAGAGGGGTCAAGAGAGGGTTTCTTAAGGAGGGGTGTGATGGCCGCATGTTTAAAGGAGGAAGGAAAGATCCCAGAGGTTAATGATAGGTTGAAGAGATGGGCGAGGGCTGGGATGATGACAGCACTAAGGTCAGGGAGGAGGTGAGATGGCAGTGGGTCAAGATTACAGGTAGTGAGGTTGGATTTGGACGTTAGAGTGGGAGGAGCTTGTCATGAGTGACAGTAGAGAAGGAAGTTAGGGGGGAATAGTGATGAACAGGTGTAGAGGTGGGATGGGGGGACACTGCAGGGATAGAGACAGATGGAGAGGGGCTGCAGGGTGAAGCTTTGTCTGATGAGTTGATCTTATTTAGGAAGTGAGTGGCGAAGTCATTGCTGAGAGGAGAGATGGGGAGGGGGGGGCTTTGGGGGACGGAGGAGAGCATTGAAGGTTTTGAACAGTTGTCTGTGGGTTGTGAGGGCAGGGAAAGGGTATTGAGGGTGGTGAAGTAATCCTGTTTGGCTGATGCGATTGCAGATTTAAATATATGCAGTGATTGTTTGTATAAGGTGAAGTCAGCAGTGGAGCGGGTTTTCTTCCAGTGGCGTTCAGCAACTCTAGAAGCTCGCCTCAGTCGTTTGGTGGAGTCTGTGTGCCAGGGTTGTCTGTTGATTTTGCGGGTTCTGTTGTGTGTGAGAGGGGCGACAGCATCAAGAGTGGAGGTGATTGTGTTGTTGTAGAAAGTGGTGGCTGCGTCTGGGTCAGCAAATGAGGAGGGTGGTTTGAGAGAGGAGAAAGAGATTCAGAGAGAGTGCGAGGGTTAAGGTGTTGCTGGTTTCTACAGGGGAGTAATAGATTTGGGGCCGAGGGGGCAGGTGGGTTGGAATTGGTGGAGAAGGTGAGCAGATTGTGGTCAGAGATGGGTAAAGGAGAATTGAGGTGTTAGATAGAGGACAGAGGCGGGTGAAGATGAGGTCCAGTGTGTGTCCAACTTTATGAGTGGCTCCAGAGGTCCACTGTGTGAGGCCAAAGGAAGAGAAGAGTGACAGGAGCTTGTTAGTAGTGGAGCGGGGGGGTGTCGTTGGGATGTTGAAATCTCCCATGATACTAGTGGGGATGTCAATGGAAAGAAAGTGAAGGAGCCAGGAAGCGAAGTGGTCAATATTTCTCAACTTGCACCAGTACAATAATAAAAAAGTGATTATTATAATTATCAAACTATATAAAATTAAATTATTTAAATTTAATAAAAATTTTATTATACAAAAAATATAAAATATATAATATTCCAAAAATATATAAATATATCCTATAAAATGTATTCAAAATTAATAGAATCTAAATCTAATTTTACATTAAATAGCCCACTGAGGATGTTGTTTAGATTTTTTAATTTTTAATATTTACTACAGTAAATTTGGAGTTTATTTTAGCTGCTCTCACCCTTTATTCTACATATAGCAAGAGCCAGTGCAGCACAGGTCTTGCTGGGATCTGTTTTCCACCAAGCAAGATCAGTACCATAGTTTCTATTCACCGACATGCTATTCTAAGGACTTTTCTCTTATTTCCAGCACATCTTTGTACCCTCTTTTTGACAGACAAGAGATGGTACTCTAGGCAGATGGTACTCCTGCCTAACACTGCCCACTCATCATCCCAGCCCTTTCTGGGCTCACATGTGGTAGTTCCAGCACAGTCCTGCAAGTTAGTGTGGTCTTTAAATGAAAATCATCTTCTAGCACTTTTCTTGTTAGAGGGTTATTTTCACCATAGACTTTAATGACATATTGCTAGGATATGCCATCAAAGCCTGATAGGCACAGGTTCTACCATTGCAGACCTGCACCTATCTAGAGAGCAGGCCCCCGAAACTATCAGACTTTGATTACATTTCTTTTCTATTTGCCATCAAAGTCTATAGTAGGACCGCTCATTAACTGTAGTAACTGCATGACCATCAGCAAAGAAACTGAATGAATTGTGGATAGGGGCACATGGGGCCTACTAATAGGAAACATGGTGCCAGCCTAATAGTAAACCATTTAAATAGCATATTTAGTGACAGGTTCCTCCATAACAATTACTTTGGGGGCACATGGTGGTAAGTCTCTTGGTGGCTAGTGATTTTAGTGTTCTGGCATCTATAGTGCGGTTGTTTGCTCTGACTTTTCCCCTTTTTTTCTCCATTGTTGCTATGTTCCAAGTATTTTATTTGTTTTCTGATCAGTGGGTCAATTGTGCAACTGACACAAGTATGTTCCTGGAGGTTTTCCGGTAGCTGGAAGAAGATGGCTGGCAATTAGCCAAGTTGTAGTGCGGTAGGAGAGGATCAACCATAATTGTAGTGGTTTGGTGGAGGTGAGCAGCAGTTAAGAATATTGCCCTACCCACCTTCTTAGAGGGGTTGTCCATCTAATGTTGCTTAAATGTGTCTATTCAGATGTGCAATGTTTTATTTTTATAATTATTGTTAAATATTGGTTAACCTTAACTGATTAATGCTCCATGATGTATATACCTGGGACTCCGGGACTACAGAGAGGGTTCTCTCGCTGAGCCCATTCCATATGTGAGTGCCATCTGTTAATTACAATTGGCCCTAATCGAAGACAGATCTGATCATGACTTTTCAGCCTTCTAGGCACCGCAGTAAACTCAACTGCAGCATCTAAATTATTAGAATGTTTGGCCATTGCGGAGTGCCGCTTGAAGGTCTTTGTATCTGCCATGATTGTACTTCTGATATACCTTGCATATGGCAGAGTGTAACAGGAGATGAATGAAATCTGTATATGCTGCAGTACATTATTCCTGCAGTCTAAAATAAGTGACCAAGTGAACGCATGTTTAAGTGTCTAAGGGGGTCTACAGTAAATGTTAAAATAAAATAAAAATATAAAAATGTAAAAAAATACTAAAATTAGAAAAAATTACCATATAACTAACTAAAAATAGTCAATGAAAAAAATAAACCTAATTGGTATTGCTGTAACTGTAAAAGTCCAATCTAATACAATATTATTATTATTATTATTATTATTATTAATAAGACTGTATAAAAACTAAAACAAAACAACAATGCCAGAAAAAGTGGAATAAAAATTATAAAAAAAAGTTATATATATATTCCAAATTGGTACCGAGAAAAACTAGACCTTAACATAACAAACTAAGCATCACACAGCTCTAACAGAGGAAAAATAAAAAGTTAAACATAATGAAAACTAAATATATTTTTTATCATTGGAATTGTACCAATCTACAGAATAAACACAGTGTGTCATTTATACTGAACAGTAAACTCCATAAAAAAAGAAGCTCCATAAAATGGTGCAATAGCATTTTATTTTCAATTTCCTTCACAAAAAAATGTTTTTTTGGTTTCGTAGAATTAAAAGGGCTAGGAATGATTTTTAAAAAATTGTATCTTCCCTTTTAAGAAAACAATAAGAAAATTAAAAGGTTATTGTATTGTATTGAAGGCGGGGAGTGAAAAAACAGAAAAAAAAAAACCCCAAAAATAACTGCATCCTTAAGAGGTCGATAAAACATTGGGCGACAGGTATTAAGTTGGCGTTTGTCACCCATTATGAATAGCTTTGGGGAGTGTAGAATGAGGCAAAGTATAAAACCTGTTCTTTGCAGGTCATATAAATGGGCCCGCAGGAAAAGGGCCTTTTTCACATGTTTATTTGGGCAGTATTGGGCCTTTTGGTGTCTTTTGCACTGAGTATGGCCCCAAAAATCCTTCCCAGTCATTCCGGTAATCTAAAATTTTTTTGGCCGTGTTCACAGGTTTTATCCCGCGGATTTTTTGAGCCTTATTGAGCTCAAAAATCACGGAATAAGGGGGGGACGGGGACGGGCCGGAGGGGGCGGGGGCGCCGCTCCCCGGCCCATAACAATGCATTTTTTTCGGGCGTCCGCGCCGTAAATAATGGCATGTATTTTTCCCCCCCCGGGGCGGATTCCCCGGGGGGAGGAGCGACGGATTCCACTTTTCTCTTGAGAGGTGGTTACCAAAATTGCTGCCGCGGATTGGCGCGTACTGCCAAAAAAAACCCGGCGGCAGTAGGGGCCCAATCCGGGGCGGGAAAAAAGCCTTGTGAATGGGGCCCTTTATAGAAACTATGGATTCCGTTGTCCTCCCCATCGGCAAATCCGGGCGGGGGGGAGAAAGGACATGCCCCATTATTTACGGCGTACGCCGAAAAGTAATGCATTGTCTAGGGGGCCGGCGGCAGCTCCCCCCCGCGCCCTCCGTCCCCGTCCTTTATTCAAGCCATAATGCGGGCGAAATCCGTCCCGCAATTAGGGGGGGGCTTGAAAAGCCGTGGAAAACACTGCCAAAAGTGTAATCCCTAGGCTACGGTTTTGGCTGCATAGTAAAAATAGTAAAATGTAGAAAAGACTCCACAAAATCCCTGACAGCTCAGGCCATCCTTACTGATATTCATTGTAAAACTAAATTAAATAAAATAATTTCCCTAAAACATAAAATGACTATAAAATTATTTAATAACCCCCAAAAAATCCTATCAAATTATATAGTTTAACATTAAATTAAATAATAAATGAATTAAACCAACACATCATCTACTATAAATCCTGTTATTGTAGTTCATTAAGACTTATTTTTTATCCACAAATACGGTATGTATTTGACTGTTATATTATTACGCACCAATGGGATTTGTAACACCGTGTGTGAGGAAACAAAGAACATTACGAGACAGTCATACAGGATGCACGGTGTAGGTCCTTGCACAGATTAGAACCAGGTGCCCAGTGCTGCAAATGCTGACCCATAATATGGCAGTTCAGAAGCCCTGTCCAAGCTCTCAATGACAATGCGGAAGGGGCCAGTTCTTACCAACACTTTCAAATAACATTACATACAATTTTTTCCCAATACGGATGGGCATGAAAATACTGAAATTTTTTTACTATTTTTAATAAATATTGCGATATAATGTTTCCAGCCTCCACAGGTATTATTATCAAAAAAGTCACCCCAACGTATTTGTGGGGGGCTAGGCGGAGGGCACAGGAGTTAGAAGTTATCTCGATCCCCCGGGACAATGGCAGGTCCCAGCTGTAATTAACAACCATTACTCCCTGCATATGGACTACGCTCAGCAAATGAGCCCACTCCAAACCCCTTTACTGGCATCATCATGTAACTGTGTGTCATATGTCGGTAAAGAATTAAGGTATCCCAATGGATATCAGCAACAGATGACAAGAACGTGATGAGAATGTGACCTTATTCACTTAAATTATTTATTGTACTTTATTCATGCAAAAGAAACCTGAAGACTCTTGTATTAATTGTAACATGCAAATTAGTTTGTATTATCAACCATGTACTGCATTTCAATATAATTTGGATGTTTCTGAAATAAAAAATTAGCATATTTAATGTATATATAGACAAATATAGTCTCCAGTAAGAGATAAAATACTACTCAGAGAAAAGGAAATTTTGCATACAGAACCTTACCTGTGTATTGTGGCACTACTCCTGATTGTTCAAGTCCACAGCAGTACAATACAGCTGTCTTCTGTCATTAAATCCCTCCCCTCCCCCTAAAGAAATGAAAAGGCTCTGCTAACTTTTCCCCCGTTATACAGGGAAAGGGAAATATTATTTGTACCCTTTTGGTTTTTTTTAAGTTTGCCCCCTGACAAAGAAATGGCAGTTCTATAATTTTAAAGGTAGGTTAATTTTAACATTTAAAATAGAATATCCAAAAAAAAATCCAAAAATCACATTGTAAAATTATATAGATTTTTTGATTTTGCAGTGGAAATAAGTGTTTGATCCCTCTGGGAAAAAGCTTTTTAATACTTTTTTTGGCAAAAACCCTTTTGGGGAAGCACAGCAGTAGATGTTTTTTTTGGGTTATGAGAGGTTTGCGACTTTTCAGGAGGGAAATTTTTGGTCCATTCCTCTTTTCGATATCTCTAAATCATTAAAAATTTTGAGACCGTTGCTAGGAACTCAGAGCTTAATCCTCCATAAGTTTTCTATGGAATTAAGGTCTGGTACACTGGAGAGGCCACTCCATGACATTAATTTTGTTCTTTCTAAACCACTCCTTTGTTGCCTTGGCTGTATTATTTTTGGGTCATTGTCTTGCTGGAAGACCCAGCCACGACCCGTTTTTAATCTCCTGGCGGAGGGAAGGAGGTTGTCACTCCGGATTTTAGGGTACATGGCTCCATCCATTTTCCCATTAATGTGGTGAAGTAGTCCTGTGCCCTTTGCAGAGAAACATCCCCACAACATAATGTTTCCACCTCCATGCTTGACAGTGGGGGTGGTGCTCTTTGGGTCATAGGCAGCATTTCTCTTCCTCCAAACACGGCGAGTTGAGTTAATGCTAAAGAGCTCAATTTCTGTCTTATCTGACCACAGCAACCTTTTCCCCCAATCACTCACAGAAATCATCCAGGTGTCTTTGCCAATCTTTAGTTTGGGCCTGCACATGTGCCTTCTTGGGGAAAGGGGGACCTTGCGGGCACTGCAGGATTTTAAACCATTATGGCATAATGTGTTACCAATGGTTTTCTTAGTGACTGTGGTCCCTGCTGTCTTGAGATCATTAACAAGTCCTGTGCAGTTTTAGGCTGATCTCTCACCTTCCTCATTATCAAGAATACCCCATGAGGTGAGATTTTGCATGGTGCCCCAGATCGATGTCGATTGAAAGTAATTTTGTAGTCCTTACACTTTCTTACTATTGCACCAACAGTTGTCTCGATCTCACCCAGCGTCTTACTTATGGTTTTGTAGCCCATTCCAGCTTTGTGCAGGTCTATGATCTTGTCCTCGACATCATTTAAAAGCTCTTTGGTCTTGCCCATGTTGTAGAGGTTAGAATCTGACTGATTAATTGAGTCTGTGGACAGAAGTCTTTTTTATAAAAGTGACTATTTAAGACAGTTGTCTTTAATGCAGGTAACGAGTTGATTAGGAGTGTCTAGCTGGTCTGAAGGAGCCAGAACTATTATTGGTTTGTAGGGGATCAAATACTTATTTCTCTCAGCAAAATGCAAATACATTTATATAATTTATTCAATGGGATTTCCTGCATTTTATTTTGGATATTCTGTCTCTCAATTTTAAAATTAACCTACCCTTAAAATTATAGACTATTCATGTCTTTGTCGGTGGGCAAACTGACAAAATTAGCAAGGGATCAAATAATTATTTCCTTAACTATATAGCATAGCTAAAAGAGGCAAGAAAACAGGACATATCTACCTACTGAATTTGCTCTGACATCCAAATTAAGCTAATATTTTAGAATTTGTTTATATGTTTAGAAAAATGGGAAAAAATTCTACCTTCACTTGATTTAAATAATATGTAATTTTCTGATATACTAAGCTAAAATTTTCCAAAAAAATCAGATCATGCTTTGTGGAAGTCCTGAATTCATTGTGCTTTTTTCCATGAATGACTTGTTTTGGGATAATTACCACTGTCATAAAACAACACTGTACTAAACTCATTACTTAGAATCAAGACTCATTGAAAGTAATTGGCATGCAACAATTGGCATGGGTAATTATAATGTGTTTTTTTAAAGCCTTTGTTTTCTAAATTTTTTGTTAGCTCATATCAGGTGTCATCGAGGAGTTGAATGCTATGAGCTTTAATATTTCTGTACTTGAGAAAATTATGATTAATAAGTACAGCACTAACACTACCACGGTGTCTTTTGGACTGTATTTTTCTACAGATCTCACTTACTTCAATTTGATCGTCCCCGGGTTACAAACAAGGTATGTTCTATAGGTTTGTTCTTAAATTCGGATGTAATTTGGAAAATATATTTTGTTAAGTGTAACTCCAGCCAAGTTAACCACCTTGTAATACTTGTTTTGCAGCCTTTGCGCTTGTTCAGCAGATTTCACCTCACTTTTTGTTCTCCAAGGAAATTAAATTGGTACTGTACACCTTGGTTATATGAGTCTGTGGGGGCTCAGTGGTGGCATTTCCATTCCTGTATAAGGCTTCAGTAAATCCACATCACACCTTATCTTCAATTCATGAAATGTATATCATTTATTTACACCAAACATAGAGATCACCAGGTATAGAAACTCTCCAGGGTGCAACAATCAAGTGAGATACTGCAAATGGCAATGTGGTAAGACTAAATATACGTGCAATGTTTTGGCCTGGGTTTACCTTCTTCTGGTAGCAACTGTATGAAGAGAATCTGGTAGAACATGTGCAGGAGGCTGCAGCATATAACATGTAATGCTGCTAAAAGAGCCAGGAAAGCCAAGGCGCCTGGGATATAAGTAAATGGGGCATAACTCATGCAATAGTGTCACGCTCTGTTTTGCCAAATGATAGCCTCTGTTCTTAAGTATGAGTTGTATGTAAATTGGATGTTAGTAATTCAGGGATTGCTTTTACTGACAATTGTAGCAGTCAAGGGGGTGTTAAATGGACAAAGAAGATCGAAAAAGTCATTGAGGAACAGGATGAAAGCACCCTTATGCCAATAATTAATGTAAGGACAATGACTGAAAATCTAATCGGAACGTGATCAGATTTGCTTTGCAGTACTCAGAATTACTGCAACTTGACACAGATTCTAACGCAGATGTTAGAAACGCCCTCGGGGACCACGTGCACACATGGGACGCTGTGGAGCCGCAGGAAGGATGGCAGACTCGTATCTGCTGGTGGGCACTGTCACCAGCACCACAATACAGACAGAAGCTGGGGCAGGTGAGTAACTAGTAGCGGAGACACTGGCCACCGCAACCCCTGTACCGGGAGCCACAGTGGGGACGCATGAGACACGGGCATGCTGATGGTTCATGGCAGGGACCGCGGCGTGAACCATGACATAACCTTCTATAAGAACTTACAAAATGTAACACCTTTAGTAAAATATTCCACATATTCCTTCAAATCCCTTTTGATTGGTGGGCTGGATCATACAAAAGCTGTTAGTAGATTCAGAGTTTTAACAAGACATGGAGAAGCTCCTAGGCAAATGTCTGGAGGGGCCTGTAAACTTTTGGAGGAACAGATACTTCAATTTGTGCCTACATAAAATCACTCCATACTGCAACACAACAGTCCAATCACATCACGCTTCTGTTCCCGTCACTGGTACCATTGGAATACCTAGAAAAAATGTATGTGAGGCAAAGCCGTATAAGCCCAAACATGTTCTCTTTTGGACTATGTTTGGCCTTTCCTATAATGGTATACATTTTGTGTGTGGGATACAAGAGATATGTAGACTAAAGTCCCTAGAGACATGCCACAATACATGTTGGAATACCTTCTTACAGTATCCCAACGTACATTGGTTAAGGATGACCAAATTGTGATTTGCATCGGGCCTAAGTTCAAAATCATAACTATGACATACAAAGCTCTTCACAACTAGTCCCCTCCATATGTCTTTGTCCTGAATCTTTAGATACCTGCCTTCATGCAATCTCTGTTCCTCACAGGATGTCCTTCTTTTGCTTTCGTCAGTGCCAGTGCCTCAGGCTCCAATCTTAGTGAATGGGGGGAAAGCACCGCGGGTAGTTTCCAGGCCTGCCCACCTCGAGAAACAACCCCTTTATACTGGAGGTTTGTGCAAAGGTACTTCAGCCTAGGCAAGAGAGTGCAATGTGAGTGCAAATTCAATGTATACACACACATAAATATACATTCGCATACAACACATACATATACAAATACATACATAAACTCCCAAACACATTTATTCAATCACACAAACAATCTGATCCTGGGCATTTAACCCCTAGATACCACATTCAATAGCATCCATGGAAAATAATTGGTTAACAGAGGGAGGGACTCCCTCTGTCAACCAAGAGCATCCCAGCAACTCAGTCACAAGGTGTCCATGGTTGCTATGTCGGCTAAAGGTCAAATAATGGTCTCCGGGTCTGCTGTATACAGCAGTCTATTGGGCTGCCTGCCACATACACTTTAATACATAGCAATACAATATTGTATTGCTATGTACTATATAAGTGATGAGGGATAGTCTAGTCCCATACTGAGATTATAAATTTTAAAATGTATAAAGGAAACAGATAAAAAAATGTAAAACAAAATTAAGAAAAAAAAATAAAAATGAAACCATAACTCCCCAATAAACAAGCTTTATTAAAAAAGGTACAGATAATAATTATTATGTCTGTAACAATCTGATCTTGAAAATTATTATATTATTTAATCTGCACAGTGAACACCGCAAAAATAATAAATAAAAAACATGCCAGAATTGCCTTTTTTTTCATGATTGGAAAGAGGGACCTGTAAAAAAAAAAGAAGCATGGGCTGAAAAAGTGGGGGTGTGGTAGGTAAAAAGGGTACAAAACTTAGCGATGGCACCAGGCGAAAAAAGTCTGGCTTTGCCACTGTACCCGGCAAAATGTAACATTAAATAAAAAGTCATCTTTATTTAAATAATTTAAAGAGAGAAAATATTCTCTTAAACACTATAGAGAACTGGAAAAACCCAGAGCCAAAGGAAATAGTCATACCATGATATCACCATGAATGTCAAAATGATGATATTAAAGGTTGCACATGATATGTATCAGGAACACAGGGTCTTACCAGGTTCAGACATGTAGTTTAGGTTGCACAGATAGGTGAAGATTCCAGAAGAAGGTCAGGACAATTGTGGGAAAACTTGCCCTATATGGAATGCTGGTATACACCTACAACATAAAATATAGAGCAACCGCCCCAATAAGGGCGACCCCGTCTGGCCTTATTTAAATCTGACACCTATTAAATTCTATCATCATACATGGTTCCATCAATTAGAGTCTCAACATGTTTCGGTACGTACCGCTAACTCATTAGGGGACATGGTTGGTAGGCAGAAATAAGATGCTAGCAGTCCTGAAGAAGAAAAATGGTGCATGAGCATATGGCTCACTGCCCCTATAAACAGCTCTTGTATGCCACTGTAGGCGCTATCAATAACTCTGCCTCATTTATCAAAATTGTATGAAGGCAGAACTGTCTTTGTTGCCCACAACAACCAATTAGATCTCTTTGTTAATCTAACTGCTCTGATAAAACAATAGCTGTGCTCTGATTGGTTGTTATGGGCAGAAAAGATAATTTTGCTTTTAGACAGTTTTGATAAATCTGCACTAATAAATTGAAAGTGAACTAGTACTAAAAACCATTACAGAACATCAAGAAATGAATTTATTCTTTGTCTCTTCTTAGCACAGCAGAGATGTAAATTGTGAAGTTTGACTCATTTGTTCCTTTTTGTTAAATTTTGAAAATGTTGCAGATCTGTATCTCTGCTATTATAAGTCGTACAAGTCAGGTCATTACAAAAATGAATCCAGGGCTGAGACGTGTGCATTTCCAGCAATTCTGTCCGGTTGTTATCTAGAAATGAATCTGCTAATACATTGCAGCGTGAGCCATACTGGGGACAATTATAATAAAGTGTCAGCTCGTCCTCCTGAGTGATGGGAAAAAAGAAACCTGTGACTCTTCCTGGAAAAACCGAGGAAGAAATTGTGCAATTTAAGATGGTTTTACACACACCGTTTCAAAAAAAACCCAAAACCACGTGTTTTCTTTACTTTTTATGCTGTTTTTGCTGCTTTTTTGCATTGTTTTTTTTGTTTACCAATACTTTTAAAAACTTTCTGACTACTTCTACCTCTACATGCTCTAACATAAAAAATTAACTGGCATTCACCTTACCTGCTGCTGCTATACCAGCACCTCTAATGCCAGTGTCCTGTTTCCCTCACTGATGACATCCCATTTATTGCTCAGATGCAGAGTCTGGGAGCCATGTACAGTCATTTACACCAGCTGTAGGGTGGGACCCTAAAATAAACTCCACCGGTGGATCCAGAAACAGCTCAACTCATGGGCCCCTAGAGTCAACTCTACCTGTGGGCTCTAGACACCCCAGTCCGACACTGTGTGTACTCCTGCTATAGAGAAATGTTAACTGCCCTACAATATATTTTTTTGTGGTGTTTAGGTCTGTAGCATTTTTTTCTCAAAACAAAAGTATTTTCTTGGTTATGGCACTTGTAGGATTTTTCCTCACAGGCATTAAACAAATGCCAGAAAACTGCATTGGAAAAAGAAAAGGCCACCAAAAACCCTTGTTAAATACACAATAAAAAGAACTTAAAATTTATGCCATTTTTTTACAGGAAAAAAAGGTTAAAAAAGAGTGTGTAAGGAAATCCTAATTGAAATAAAAGCCATTTGAATGTTGGCTTCTATTTTATATGTGCTCAGGTCCTACATTGTTAATAAACCTTCATCTATCTCTGTCTCTGATGACTGGCTAATGTGGAAGGTGCAATAAAAAGGATTCATGTCTGCAGACTGTTTTATTCAATGTTGTCTTGTATAGATCTCTGTTAATATGAATTTTCCTATATACTAGCAACAAAGAAATTCATGATCATAAATAACCCCAAGAACATGGAAATTGGGGACACTAAACAGTAAGGATTCTATAAATCAGACAGCAGCTCTGTCCGTGGTGCTGAAACAATTTACAGCTCTTGATTGCGTGATTACTGCCGTACTATAAATCAATTTATTGTTCTTATATCCTTCGTGCTACAAAATGGAAATGACTCTCTATATTAAACAATGAATTACAGATTAGGGGAATTACGTTTTCTTGTGAAGATCTTCTACCTTTCTGTTCTGACTTTGATTTTATATGCTAGTTGTAAACATTTCACAATGGGCTCAACCAAGGCTGGACACTATCCATTAAACAGGAGGTTCTGATGATCTTGTTCTAAAATTTTGCATTAATTTGATACTAAATCAACCCAACAATAACCATATCTTTTTTCAAGGTTTTATGTGACCATGAGGCTCCACTGCAAAAACGAACCTAGATCACCTCTTGTAAATAAAGAATCTCGTGAAGTGAAATCGGGCTCCAGGTAAGGTTCCAGGTATAAAGGTTCCAGGTATTTTAACAATTACACCTTATCTTTTTGTGGAAATGAACCTCTACAGATGTCCAGCCTCATAGCAGCAGCTATATCGCTACCCTTGTACACTAAAAGTCACATTATTATGACCACTTCCTACTACATAGCTCAAGAAGGAAGTCACATGTGGTGAGCTGGCTTGGTGGGTATATAATGTAATAGGATAACTGGAAGCATTTCCCTTGTTGCTGTCATGGGTAAGATGGTCAATTCATCACAGTTCGAAAAAGGGATAGTTATAGGCTTTCAAGCTGAGGGTGGCAATATTTTTGAAACCATGCAGCTTGTGACCTATTCCTGTGCTGCTGTGGTGAAAGTGTATGAAAAGTGGACAAATGACAACAATGCAAATAATCTACATGGAATCTGTGTAGCACTATGTATCATTCTTGTAGGAGGTGAATGTTAGTTACAGTGTATCAGCTCACCACCAAAATCTTCAAGCAAGACAATGCACCATACAGCACAGGGCTAAAAGAAAGGTCCACCCATTGGTTGGAAGAGCATGACCAAGATTTCCAAATTAGACCCTGTCCCCCTACCTCCAGAGAATTGAACCCAATTGAGGATCTGTGGGAACACCTCGATGGTGGTGTTGGCTCTCTGCACCTTCCAGCAACTGTGGGATGCAGTTGGCTCCAGATATCTGTGATAACCCACCAGGACCTTATTGAGACACTCCCAGCCCATCTAGCTGCTATCTGTGCTGCACACGACGGTTGTTCTAGATATTAGCAAGTGGTCATTATAATATGACTGTGTTGTTGTAATCATGAAGGATAGTCACATCTACAGGTCAATGTTTCTAATGTTGACCAGGTTTTTACAGTTCTTTGATGGAAAAAAAATGATATAGTGCCTGTTTTTTTAAGGTTTCCAGATAATTTACTACAATGCAGGAATTGTAATGTGTATATTTTATACAGATATAACACACTGGGGAATAGCAGTAATAAAGTCAGATCTATAGAAAATATTGGCAAACTGAGTCAGGGCAAAACTCGATCTGGCTGTGAGCAAACACAGAAAACCCTTATGCATGGGAAAAGTATAATAACAGGTTGAATGTGCTTAACCCCTTTACAGTGACATCAAAATTGGAAAAACCTTCCTAAAAATATCCCTTATCTACTGTAGATTTTGAATTTATATTTCAAGAAAATATAGCAGGTACATTGGTACCATTGTGGGGTACATACAATTTTATGACCACATTTTATGTGGGAGGTGAGTAGAAAAAGAAAGCAGTTATTCTGGCATTTTTTTTATCTTTATTATTTTTCATCAGGATCAATAACCTACGTATTTTATAATATGATTAAATGTGGATGATGTGTGTGCTTTCTGTTTTCAAAAATAAAACATTGTGTGAGAGAGAAAAAAAGTTTATTTTTTTTTTCTTTCTAAAACCAGGAGTTGGGGTTAAATGTCTGGGTAGCAGAGTCAATAGACAACCTAATTAGGCACAGAGGAGTAATTAGCTAAGCAAGTGTTCATCTTCTTATTTCTTTTCTGCACTATACAGTATTTAAAAGTTGGAGAACAAAGAGGCTTTCTAATTAATACGAGGGACAATAACATGAACAGAAGTCCATGTGATCTTCGCTTGACATCTTCTAAAGCCATACAGGGACAGTGGCTGTCCACTCCCTTAGCTCTGCGCACAGACTTAAAGGGGTTTTCTCACCACAAGGATTGCTTTTTATGTTAAAGATCTTGCAAAAACAAGTCATTTTGAATGTGTCCATTAACAGTGTCCTACCTATTACTAGATATCCCATCTTCTATGGGCTGCATCAGCTCCTCAGGTTGCTAAAGCTACAGACCTGCTCGATCTCTCCTGATAGGAAGTCAGCACTGGTTGCTATAGCTACAGACCTGGCTTCTACTGCAGCCTAGTGGAAGCCAGTAAAAAAGTCTCTGAATTCAAAATGAAACCAAGAAAACAGGACTGAGGTAAGATGAATCAGTGTAGTGAGACAACCCCTCTAAAAGGGACCTGTCACATAGGTGATGACCCTCTTGCTGAGGACAGCACAGGCCAGTGACAGACATGCTGTTTCCAGCGCTCTGTCCCTTTTTCTGTAACATGCTGTAGTTTCAGAGCATTTACAGCCACATGTATGAAAACTGTCTTGGTCCAAAATTCACTTTGCTGCTCAAAGCAATGAATCAGAGCACCCGTTTCATTTCATATGGTGCTCTGAAAAAATGAAAAGGGCGCTCTGATTGGTTGCTATGGGCAACAAAGTGAATTTTAGCTCTAGACAGTGTCACGTACACACCAGCACGTGATTGGGGGCCACTGTAATGGAGTCGACTTATTTCCACTTGCGCTTACCTCTCAATCAGGTAGCGAATCAAGCATATATCACGCCCCAAGACAGTTCCAGCACCCCAAGTTATCCGCTGCCACCACCATCCTTCAATACTCAAAAAGAAAAAAATAAATCAGAGGGAAGGACTCTGATGTAAAATACTTTAAAACACTTAAAAAACGCTTACCGGGTCACCTCACTGCTCTCCAGCAGCTACAAAAAAATACACTCCTTCAAGGAAATGGATCCGTGCAGCGACAAGAACTCATGTATTAATGGTAACTTTAATAAGAGAAGGTACAGTGCTTACATAAACAAAATACAATAACAATGACTATGACATACGCATCAAACAGTTATAAAAATAAAAGGGGAGAAACTTAGAAGCCCTTACACTTACAAGTCTTGACTTCTGGATCCCGGGGTAGGGATGAATGAAGATGGAACACAGCTCAATCAGAAATTGAACCCCAGGCTATGAACACAGATTTGTGTCTGGCCATGTGTTTTATAGGCCCAAATCTCTGTCTAGGTTTCCCCTCCTCTCTCATAATTCGCTGCTCATTTACTGGCTGAAAATATAGTGAGGTGGGTGGACACTTGATGTCTAATGAGGGTTGTTGCCTACTATCTCCATTAGATGGCAATCACAGACTGCGCTTCTGCTGTGGACAGATCAATGACCTCTGAACTGTTGTGCCTACTCCTTCAATAAGTTTATGGGGTCATAGGCCACATCTGTGATGATATGGTGTGGTCTTCTATCAAGTATTCTTGACAGCTTGCATACACAATTGTTGGCAATAAAGCGTAATAAAACGGATAAAGCCCATTTTATCTAAACATTTGATTAATTAGAAGAGTCAAAAGGCTGGTGTGAGGTTTTACAGACTTATTCTACAAATTCCATTCCCACGGGGGGAGGGGTGGTATTCTGAGCTACAGGAATTGTAGACTCACAATGTAAGAAAGGGTTTAATAACAATACAGAATACATATCATTTTCAGTGTACCACATTACAGACAGTTTTCATACATTTGGCCCTTAATGCTCAAATCTGGCAGTTTGCAGCCTGTTCAGCCAGAGAGGAGTCCAGCTTATTCATGAGCAGGTGTTAGCCCTGTCTACCCATTCCTATCCCCGCCCACCCAAGGCTGATTCTGCCTATAACTGTAAGGGTATGTACACACATCGTGCTGAATGCGTTTTTACAATACATAAAATGTATTTAATAAAACGTTAATAAAACGTATCAAAATACAGTACCACAAAGTGTGGTACATATTTGGATACATTTTCTGGACTGCAAAAATGTACCCTATTGTCTCTATTGGCTTTTAAATGCATAAAACGGATCAAGAAGTGACATGTCACTTTTTTGTACAGATCCATAAAACACAATACAATAACATGTAAAATACATATCGTCTGAACATCATTATGTATTTTACATTGACCTCCTTAAACACTGAATGGAACATTGTTAAATACATATTTGGGTGGGTATTTGGGTCGTAATACGTACCCAAATACATATTTCACAAACGCCCTATGAACATACCCAAATAGGTGAAAACCTGTCAATAAATGACAGGTGGGCGGGGATAGGTGGACTCAGAATAAGCGACACATTGCTGGAAACAGCATGTCTGTCACCAGCTTGTGCTGTCTTTATCAAGGGCAGCATGACCTAAATGACAGGTTCCCTTCATGTGAGAGCTCTAGTTTCTTGCTTTAGCTATGATCTAGCCTGATCTAAAGCTCTAAAGAGGTTTCACAGAGCCTTTCAGCTCTGCCACTCCTATCTGAACCTGTTATAGGGACATAGGTGATGGAATGGTTTTAACAGCAGGGCAGAAGGCCCCCAACCCCCACCAGCAACCAAGCATGTGCCTCCCTTCTGACAATATCCCTGCTCCGTCACACCAAACCTTTCTAGCTTCACCTTCATACCTTTATAACGCTACCTTCTCTGATACTTTTCCAAACCAATCAGAGTCTTGCAATCCAGCTTTAAATTTTTTGTTCCTAGTCCACTCTCATCTTATTATTTCCTTTTTTATTCCAAATTGCTTCTATTTGAAGTAAAGAGATTCCTATTACTAGTAGGATGGCTTCTTTAAAGAATAGATCTATTACCACCAAAAACAAGTCATTTTCACTTCACATCGCTCATGTGGGAGAAGCCTCCTGAGATCCCAAAAATGACCTTGGAAATCAATGAAACTAGCAATTAACTACTTATCAGCCATCTCCCTTCAATTAACAAAAGCATGACACAGCCCCAGAGACTCTTAATGTGTTTCAAATACCACAGATTTGTATCCACAATATCAATAAGTGCAGCCAGGTGCATACATGAAGAAATCTATAGCAATCAATATGCAATGAGCGCCGATCGATTCACTCTGCTTTCATTTTTATCTTCAAAAGTGCAGAAATCTCCTCTTTTTGGTATGTTACCTTGGTGCTCTTTGTAGACCATCTTTCTCCAATTTGAGGATCATTGGAAAAGCAGAGCCAAACATCTACAGCATTAAACTATAATGACACGCTGGAAAGCGGCTTTTTGATCACCCCGAGACCTTTGAATAACAGAGATGTCAACCTGACCAATGTCATCACAGTCATTTTTCTTCTTTATTCTTCAGTTAACCTCTTGAGTTATAAAATACATATTTTATATTATTTTTTCTTAGCCGCAGATATTCAGGGAGAGCAGTGCTATCAGGCTCAAACAAAGGGAGTAATATAATGGTTTTCCATTGATGTAATGGTTTTTAATGACTGTATTTTACATTTATAAAGATTTCTGATCTGGACTAAATTTCTGAAACAAAGGATTGACATGCCAGTGCATCTTAAAAGTTAGAATATCATCAAAAAGTTAATTTATGCCAGTAATTCAGGTCAAATAGAGAAACCCATACATTGCAAAGACTCATTACACACAGGGCAGTAGATTTCCAACATTTATTCATTTTAATGTAGATGATTAAGGCTTACAGTTAACGAAAACCCAAAATTAATAAAATTAAAATGTGAGACAGGTCAATGTGGTTGATTCATGGTGTCACATGCAAAGATCTCCTTTATATAGTCCCTCAGAGTGGTTCAGTGGCTACACAATCATGGGGAAGACTGCTGACCTGACAGTTGTCCTGACAGTTGGGATGACCATGGCCATTCAAGAATTTGTGAGAGGTTGATAAGAAGTGGACTGGGACTAGAGTCAATGCTTCCACCACACACAGATATATCTAGGACAAGAGCTACAACTGTCGCCTTCCTTGTGTCAAGCCATACATGATCCAGTGATACCAACAAAAGGAGAAGAAGGACTGGACTGTTGCACAATGTCCAAAGTCCTGTTTTCAGATGAAGGTAAATTTTGCATTTCATTTGGAAATCAAGGTCCCAGAGTCTAGAGGAAGAGTGGAGAGGCCACAATCCAAGCCACTTGAGGTCCAATCTGAAGCTTAGGGAGCCATGTCATCTGCTGGTGTTGGTCCACTGTGTTATATCAAGTCCAAGATCAGCACAGCCATCTACCAAGAAATTGTAGAGCACTTCATGCTTCCCTCTGCTAAAAAGCTTAATGGAAATTTTGATTTAATTTCTAAGCACCTACCCACACTGCCAAATGTACCAGTATCACTGTCTTCGATTGGCCAGCAAACTCACCTGACCTAAACCCCATAGAAAAACTATGATGAGAGACACCAAACTCAACAATGTAGCCTGAGCTGAAGGGAGCTATCGAGACAACCTGGGCTTCCATAACACTTCAGCAGTGTCATAGGCTGATCGCCACCATGCCACACAACATTGATGTGGTAATTCATGCATAAAGGGGTCCTGACAAAGTACAATACAAATAATCATAATAATCATCTACATTAAAAGAAATAAATGCTTGAACTATATTACTCTGTGCTTGATGAGTCTATGCAGTATATGGGTTTCTATTTGACCAGAATTACAGACATAAATTAACTTTTCGATTATATTCTAATTTTTTCAGATGCACTATTACTATATACTTTTTTTATGGCTATGTACAGTAAGCTTAGTTTTCTTTAGTGACAAAATTCTTCTTGCATGCTGTATGTAGGTTAGCAAGAAGCAACGTAGCAAGAAGTTTGATGTATGAATGCAGAATGAGGAACTCTTCACATCTCTGTTGGAACTTCTGTTGGGTTTCAGGGGTACACCGCGTGACTACTTCTGTCCAAATTGTACACTGATTGCCGGCTTGAACAAATTACTCCAAAACACAGAGAGCTGGTATGACCTCTATTCCTCAGTGTGTACAGGCGCAGACTGAATCAGCCTTTATTACAATAAAAGGGGTTTTACAAATTGCTTTCAGGGGCATGATTAAGTTCCTTTATTTCTAGCATCCATCAGGAATGTGGCACTAGTTGATTGGTTCTCCAGATATGGTCATGGTTTCCACTCAGGTCCATGCTGCCACATAATGGGGAGTGATCCAGGAAGCAGGCACCATCTTGGAGTATCTCTGCTGTTCAGCTAAGCTTATATATGTGTAATAATGTTCTGCACCACAAGCTTTATTAGAAAAACACTAGAAAAATATATGTTTCCCTTCACACTTCCATTGCAAATTCTGGTATTTTTGCTGTTAAAATTACCAACACCACAATGGAAACT
Organism: Phyllomedusa bahiana; assembly: GCA_025379985.1. Classification (NCBI taxonomy): domain Eukaryota; kingdom Metazoa; phylum Chordata; class Amphibia; order Anura; family Hylidae; genus Phyllomedusa; species Phyllomedusa bahiana. The sequence goes on along the minus strand of JAODAL010032214.1, from coordinate 6,023 downwards.
CGATGAACCCCATTGCACTCAATGCTTTCCTTCAGGTACTGTTGGTGTATGTTAAAAAACTGGTCCACCTCTACAACGGAACCACCAAATGTGAACCAGGTCTAAGACTACATGGGGTTGTTTTTTTGCCTACAGCCACAAGGTGTCTTTTCTGTGTTTTTTTTAATTACTGAAATAATAACATAAACTGGTTATATAAAGCTGGACATATGAAGCATTTGAGATTAAATATTTGACTTTAATTTTAAATATCGGTAAAATTTTACTTCTGAGACTGATTGAGTTATGTCTTGACTGTAAATCTGGAGAGAGAATCCTGTTTGGGTGAGACCCTTAGAGTGGCCTCTGTTAGCAACAGTTGACAGTAGAATGGTTTGGAGTCTGAGAGAGGCAAATAGAATTTATAGCCAGACAGGCTGCAGTCAGGGCAGGCAGCAGACTGAAGTATGAGATCAGGAACAAGCAAAGTCTTTATCAGGATAAACAACAGTAGATACATGTTTCTAGCAGAATTTATTGCATGGGTACCAGAGTTTGACTGTACTGGGGGAGTTGTTATATGGCAGCTCTTGAAGAGATCATTATAGAACAGTCAGACATAGCCACAGAGCACTGAACAGAGGGAGTTAAGCATGACTGCAATACTTAAGTGTGAATGAAATAGGGAGCCACACAATAACAAAGCTGAATCACACTTAAAGCCGTCAAGCATCTTGTCAGCAGTAAAGTGGTGAGTGTGACACAGATATTATGGTTGAGCACTAGGGGCCACATGTATGAAAACTGTCTAGGTGTAAAACCCATAGCAATCAATCAGAGGACCCCTTTCATTTCATATAGTACTCTGAAAAAAATTAAAGGGATTCAGTGATTGGTTGCTATGGGTAACAAAGTCTTAGCCCTAGACAGTTTTCATACATCTCCCCTTAACTTTAGCATATGCAGTACATATGTGTTCATGGCAGTAAACCATAGTATTGCTATTGGGCACGTGGTTGAGCCACCACTACATCAACGGTTGTTACCAACACAGACTTTGTTGGCATATCGATAGGGTATACCATCAAAGTCTGAAAAGTGTGGCTCCTATCTTTGTGACCTGTACCTATCATGGGAATGAGCCCCCAAAAGTGTTGGCTCAGAATGGAGAGTCAGACGCTTGAGCATGGCTCTTCATTCTGTTCTATGGGAGTTCTGACTACAGGTTAGCAGTGTGTTCGACTGTTCTCTAAACTCCCACGGAACAGAATGGAGAGTCATGGGCAGGCGCCGGAGTACGCAAATTACGGGCGGAAAATGGCCCAGTCATTACGGTAATCCACAGTTCTCATAGAGAACTATGGATTATGTCTCCACTCGGCGAATCCGCCAGGGGGGGGAGGGGGAGATAAGTGACATGTGAATTTCTAGCGGCGTATACGCGCCGCTGGTAATGCAAGTCAATGGGCCGGCGAGGTGTCGGCCCCCCGCTCCCTCCCCCGCTCCCGCCCCACCCCGGCCACACGGCGTAATTGTGGGGCGTAATTACGTCCCGCAGTTAAGCCGTGTGAACATAGCCTAAGACGTCCCCAGCGCTCTTTCCATATATGCTTTTTTGAATTATTGGAGACTTGTCTGTTTCATCTATAAATAAAAATCGACATTTCTGCATGAAAATCTGTGGTGTGCTGTGGATTTACCAAAAATACCCTTCTATAACTAATCCCCAGCTTCTCCACAGTGATGACCCTCTTAGGCACTGTGCTCCTTATGTATGAAAACTGTCTAGCAGTAAGACTGTCTTTGATGCCCACAGCAACCAATTAGAGCTCAGCTTACATTTCTCTTGAGCAATTTTAAGAAATGATTGGTTGCTATGGGCAACAAAGACAGTCATAGGATATGTTTACACAGTATATTTATGGGGCATACTTAGTATGGGGTGTAATTGCCCTGCAATACGCCTGAAGTATCCCCCGCTTATATGATAAAATCATAGCACTTATTGATATGTCGCTTCTTTCGGACGCTTATGCGCCAGGGAAATTGAAATTTAATGGAAGCTGGGCCAGAGCACTGTTGAAAGTACATGCTGGTCAGCATATACTTTAAACAGCAGGCGTATAGCGGCGCACACAGGTACGTGCCGCCATACGCCGTGTGAACATACCCTTACTGCTCGACAGTTTTCCAACATAAGGCACTAAGGGCCACATGTATGAAAACTGTCTTGGTCTAAGACTTTCTTTGTTGCCCATAGAAACCAATCATAGTTCCCCTTACATTTTATCTAGTGCTCTGAAAGAATGAAATGGGCACTCTGATTGGTTGCTATGGGCAACAAAAAAAACTCTTAGACCAAGACAGTTTTCATATATGTCCCCCTAAGTTTCTCGAAGTCTCTTCATCTAGGTTAGAGTGGCTACATAAAAACCCTGCTATGCAGTTTCTGTCAGTCACTTGACTTTACCATAAGTAAATGGATATGCTCTTCTGTGGCTAAATCCAAGCCTACTCTTCTCATAGACCTAGAGACCAACAAGAATCATTTTAGCTGCAATGAAATAATTTGCAATAAAAAGCAGAAGTTTTCACACAAAAAATAAAAACAATCTAAAAAATAGTAAATCAAGGTGAATAAAGTTCATATATAGTTGAATCACATTATTATAACCACTTTCTACTTTCGATGATGACAGTGCATAGCTTATGAAAGAGGTCAAGTGTAATGAGCTAGCTTGGTGTGATGGACTGTTTGCACACACATCCTTTGTTACTGTCATGGGTAAAAGGGGCAATTTATCATAGTTGCAAAAAGGGATGATTGGTGACCTTCGGGATAAGGGTATGTTCACATGGCTTATTTTGAGGCGTAATTGCTGGTGTATTTTGCCGCATATTACGCTTAATTCGTGGCGAAATGCGCCCCGCAATTACGGTAATGCATAGCTCTCATAGAGAACTATGGATTACGCCTCGTCCCCCCGCACGAACAATATAATCAATACTCAGGCAGAAGACTTAGGCTATGTCTACATGGCACAGGGATTACAGTCGGATTTTTAAGTATTTAAAATCCCCAAAAATCCAACTATAACTAAGTGCCCCATAGATCGCAATAGAAAATCAGTGCTGTACTCTACACAGCATAGATTTTCTACTTTGGGATTTCTTAACTGCCGACCCTCTGCCGGCCATGTACTAAATCCAAATACCAAAAATCATGGTTTTTTTTGCACAAACCCGCGATACGGCGATGTTAAAATGCTGTCGGATGGCATTTTAACATATGCTGTGTAAACATTGCCTTAAGCAACCATGATATACTATGGAAAAAAATGAAAGATATTAGGAATTCTAACAGTACTTGCTACATACTACATTCACAGATGCATGTGTTAGAGGCAGTGTCGGACTGGGGGGGTCTGTGGCCCACAGGGGAATTGATCTCGGGGGCCCACCCTACTGTACATGAAAATATTACCGGCCTCTCGGACATAAATGCGCCCCTTTTACCACATAATACAGTGTTCAAAACAGAAGTGTATTGTATAGTTCAATAGCAAGAGAGTCACACATATGTCAGTCTAACACATCATAAACACAGGGCTAAGTAGCTCCATCCATATCCCCCACCAGCCCACATACAATATCCCCCTCCAATAGCCCACATACAATATCCCATTCACGTTTCCCTTGGTCACGCACCTCACCACCTTCTAAAATAAACACCAGCAAGAAAGTACAAGTGTAACTCCCATCACAGGGTCAGGTGTTCCCTCACTTCTATTATCAGGGACACATGTATGCTTCCACTAAACTCGCACAGATATAACCTACAACACCACCATATAGAGATCACACAGAGGTCAGACACCAGCTCAGATATAACCTACAACACTGCCATATAGAGACCACATAGAGGTCAGACACCAGCCCAGGTATAACCTACAACACCGCCATATAGAGAACACATAGAGGTCAGACACCAGCTCAGGTATAACCTACAACACCGCCATATAGAGACCACATAGAGGTCAGACACCAGCTCAGGTATAACCTACAACACCGCCATATAGAGACCACATAGTGGTCAGACACCAGCTCAGGTATAACCTACAACACCGCCATATAGAGAGCACATAGAGGTCAGACACCAGCTCAGGTATAACCTACAAGATCGCCATATAGAGACCATATAGAGGTCAGACACCAGCTCAGGTATAACCTACAGCACTGCCATATAGAGACCATATAGAGGTCAGACACCAGCTAAGGGATAACCTACAACACTGCTATATGGAGACCACATAGTAGTCCGACACCAGCTCAGGTCACTATCACATTACAATATAAAAAATAACCCCTGAAATCAGAGACTCAACGGAGAGGTCTTATCTGATGAGTCATTCTCTTCTCTCATGAGTAGTGTTGAGCGATTGCGTTGGCTATCGAGATCGATCGATAGTCGATAGTCGGCCGCTATCGATAAGGTTTTTCGATAGTGAGCATCGATTATGAGCGATTACCATTAAAGTCTATGGGAGAGCAACAACACCTTCATTATTACACCCAAACAAGGCTGGAGAAGCTGAAATTAACATCCACACAGTCAAATGGATACGTGCTACATCTTAGGCAACACACTTTAGTTACAAAAGTCACAGAAAAAAAGTCACAGACCATTCACTATCCCTGTCTTGTACCACAGCCTGACCCTTAAACCTGCATCACCCACAAATTAAAAAGTGCCAGAAGGCAGTATGATTTGAACCATCATGTTACTTGAACTGGACATTGAATATCCCTGTCCTGGAACGCAGCATGAGCCCCAAACCTGCATGACCCCCAGATTTAAAAAGTACCGCAACAAGGAGTCTTTCAACCACCATTTTAGTTGAACTGGACACTAACTATATCTGTCCTGTAACGCAGAATGACCATTAAACCTGTCTGACCCACAGTTTAAAAAGTGCCAGAAAAAGGAGTCTTTCAACCACCATTTTATTTTGAACTGGACATATACTGTCCCTGTCCTGGGCCACAGTATGACCATTAAACCTGTCTGACCCCAGATTACAAAGTCCCGGGAAAAAGGAGTCTTTAAACCCACCATTTTAGTTGAACTGGACATTGACTAGAACTGTCCTGTGCCACAGAATGACCCAGGGCCGGAGTTACAGTGGGTGCGGTGAGAGCCCAGGCTGGCGTCCGTCATCTATTAACACGCAGGTTAAAATGCCCTGATGACGCAGCAACAAAAACTGTCGTGCTGAAGCAGAGTGCGGAAGCGGAAGTGTGAGAACTCCAGCCTTCCCAGTACACAGTAAAGACCTGGGTAGCGCTTGTCCCTCCGTATGAGTGCGGACCAATTGAGCTTCACTTGGAAATACTGGTGGTTAACGCTCCTGTTACACCCAGGTGCCCTTTATCTTGGCATTCTTTTTCTCATTTTACTCAACGTGCTGGAGGAAATTGTCTCTGTACTTTGTTCTCTGTCCGTGCTCCATACTCCATGTCCTCTGAATAACCTACATCTGGTCAAGTTTCCTGTACCTCCCTTGTACAATTCAGGGGAATTTTTTTACCAGCTATTTTGTACATGCAAGTTTTTTAGTAGTTTAATTCTAGAAAACACATTTTTAAAATAGGATGGAATCCCACCATGTCTTTGTTTCTCTTTTTTTCATTGTATTAAATGGGTTGTCTCAATACAGGGATTGATAGCTATGTTAAAGATCTTGCAAAAACAAGTCATTTTGCAATATGTGTCCATTAACAGTGTCCTACCTATTCCTGTTTCTGACAGCACCATCACACTTGAGCCACTCTTGACAATTGTGAAGAACAAATGTCTGTTAGAAACAACATTTTTTAGAATAGAACCTGTAGTATAGCTGCATGTCACAGCAAAATGCCCCCAAAAATTCAAAGCATGACCCTTGAGCCACTTTGGACAATTGTGAAGAACAAATGTCTGTTAGAAACAACATTTTTTAGAATAGGACCTGTGTAAGCTCAAACAAAAAAAAAAAAAATACCCA
>JAODAL010032213.1:0-47298 GCA_025379985.1 Phyllomedusa bahiana | reverse complement strand
TATATGGGGTTTTTAAATAGAGGAGAAAGGGAGCTCGGATATAAGGGTTATAAATAAGGGGGAAAAGCTGAGCTCTGTGATATATGTTATATGTAAGGAGAGAAGTGAGCTCGGATATATAGGGTTAATGAAGGGGGAAAGAAACTGACTCTGTTTTTAGGTTATATGATAAGAGAGAAGCTAGCTCGTGATAAAGGGGTTATATATAAGAAGAAATGGCTCTTTATATATGGGGTTAATATAGGGGGAGAAAAAGCTGAGCTCTGGATTTAAGGGTTTATAAATAGAGGAAAAAAGCAAAGCTCTGTGATTTTTAAAAGGGTATAGATAGAGGAGAAACTGCCGTGATTTAGGGTATATGATAGGGAAAAAACTGACTCTGGATATTATGGGGTTTTATTTGATAGAGGAAGAAGCTAGCTTGATATATGGGGTTATATGAAAAGGGGAGAAGCGACCCTTGATATTGGGGTTTTTGAAAGGGGGAGAGAACAGCTTTTTGGAATATAGGTTATAGAAGAGGGAGGAAGCGAGCCGGTTTTAGGGGTATAGAAAGGGAGGAAGCAAAGCTCTGTATATATGGTTATTTTTTAGAGCAGGATTTGATAAAAAGAGAGTAATTTCTGACGGGACCCCTCAGAAGACTTTTAAAGGTCTTGCTCAGAAACGACAGATTCCCGTTCAGTGTGGTAAAAGAAGTCTGTCACACTTTTGGGGGAAAACACGGTCATCTGGACTCTGTCTTTCCTGACAAATTTATGATCCTTTTCCTCAAATAAGCTATCTATCAAATCTATCTATCTTTTGAAGACTGTCTGATTATTTCTCTCAATTATATTGAAGGCTGAAACAACTTGATTTTTTTACTAGAATATACATGAATAAAGGGAGTCACTTGTTGATTTAATATGCACTGGTTTAAAAAAAAAATACAAAAATGTAAAATCTATAATGTCTCGGTAATATACAAGAAGCCAAAAATTTTAAAAAACTTTTTAAACAATGGAACAAGTGTCAGAAGCAGGAAAAATTGAGTAATGTAAGCAACTCTGACAAAGCCTTAAAGGGGTTTTGCCATGAAGTAAAATTTGGCTTAAATAATTCTTTCAATTTTATATAAAAATTCTGCACCGTTTTTTCTTTTAGCTGCTCCTTTAGTGACCCATTGTTTACAGCTCGTCTCAGGGGATCCCCGGGGCTAAGAGTTTCCTCAGTCCTGGTCGCACATGCTCATACATCACCTCTCCTCTCAGGAAGCTACTGAGTGTTCAAACCCCAGGTACTGTCATTCTACTCCTGTCCTCTATACTCCTTAGTAATTAGTCAAACAATGCAAATAAATAAAACAAAAGAAACCTCAATGAGGTTTTTACCACTGAGCTATATTGTAACTAATCACAGCTCCATCCAAAAACAACCTTTTTGACTAAAGAGGGAAAGGCTGGTGATGTCACCCTGCTGGGTCACATGATATGCAATTCAAAAAATTTACACACGCCCCCCTTTTGAGCACACAGAACTGAAGAGCTGGATCAGGAAGTATGAAATGAGATCTGGCAAAACCCTTTAAGGCAAATTGTCAAAGACCAAACTGTGATGGCTAACGACTGAGTCTGAGCATCCCCAAAATTAGCAAGTTTTGTAGGTTGTGCCTGTAGGTAGTGGTAAGTACCTACCAAAAGTGGTGATTAAAAAAGACAATGATGTAATGCCCAGGGGAAGTGTAACCCAATGGTCTCTTTCCCGCACAAGAGCTATGTTCACTAACTGCGAAAGTTTAAATCTGGCCCAAAGCGAAAAGATTCAAACACTAGACATGGAAATGTATAACAGCCCCGTTCAATGCTCTTTGGACCCCTTGCACATTCAAAATTTGCCTACAGTGGCCAAACTGACCAGGTGCCATGGAAGAAAGGGGCTTTGTCTGATGAACACATGTTGGGTAAGGTTTGTTTTGTGTGTCTTTTACAGGAAAAAATGGCACCAGAATGAACCAGGGAAAGGAACTTTCCATTGGGACAGTGTGATCCGGGGCAATTTTTCGCTAGGAATAGTTTTGGGAAAATTTTTGGGGATCCCTTTTGCATTGCCACCACCTAAACATTTGGGACCAACATACTACTTCCTGAAAAACAGAAGGTTGGAACCTGACAAAATTTTTCAAGTTTTTGGGTTGGCCTCCAAATTTCCAATTAAATCCAATAAAGCATCTTTGGATGTGCTGGAAAACCAATTTTTATCCATTGAGGGCACCTTTACAACTAACAGGACATAAAAATTAAATTTATTTTTTTTAAAAAAAACTGGTTTGCGGGCAGCATCTTATAGAGCGGGGAAAATTTGAGGGGGATTGATATCATTTGTGGCAAAAAATATTTCGAGTTTTGGCCCTCTAATTCCAGTAGTTTTCCCCATTCCCAACCCCTTATCAAGTTCAGATTCCAGGAAAAATTTTCTTAATCTTCTATATTTATGTTTTTCTCCATAATAATTCACCCAGCAGCAAGTACTGATGTAATATAATGTTTTTAACCCATTTTTATCAAACAGAAAAAAAGCAACTTACCTTTCCAAAACTTCCTTTCCCCCTACCGTAATATTTGGAAGGGGTTCAAAATTAACTGAAAAAAGAGACAAAAAAAAAAGTTATTAAAAAAGAATAAAAATCCAAACAGGGTTTAAAAAAAAAAAAGGGTTTATTAATAAAAAATTTAAAAATAAAAAAAAATAAAATTTTTTTTTATATATATATTTACAGGTAGTATTTCAAAAAACTTTTTTTTAAAAAGCGGAATCTAACAAGGAAAAAATCAAATTCTTTAAAAAAAATTGATTACTCAATAACACTTATCATATTCTGAGATGAACTTTTAAAAAAAAACTTTTCAAAAGAAAAAAAGGGAATTCCCAAAAAAATTTTGGGGTATGCATCAGGAGCAACCCCCAAACTTACAGATACATCCCCCTATAGCAATAACTATAGCACTTAGGAACCCCCCCTGTACCTATTCATTAATTTTATACAGACCATTCATGGGTTTTTTTCCTTTTATAGAGAATAATCCTTTGTAATTTTTTCCTTTGAAAACACACTAGGGGAAACCATTCGGACTGCCCAAAGGATCCTTTAGTGGACCCCGGGCCCAAACTAACGCCTTCTTTAGCGTATTCGCATCCCAGATGAACAACAGTCAGAAACAGAGCACCCCCAGTGGGGCCCCTGCTCTGCAGTAATTTCTTAGAAAATTTTGTGTTTAGGACATCACACAGTTAAAACCCCAAACCGCCAACTATGTGGGCCCCAGGCAAAGCCTTAGCCTTGGGTATAAGCGCGAAAGGGGGCATGATGTACTGATTAAACCACCTCACAGCGTACCCTTAGGCCAAAAGTGTTGGTTAGGCTAAAGACTTTTTGGGCCCAGAACCCCCAAGGGGGTAGTGTCTTGGTGTAAAGGGCATGAGCGCACCCCCCCATACTGGAGGAAAAATCCTGGCACAAGCTGCCAGTGGTGGAAGGGAAAATGTATTTTCAGTCCCCAAAAATCGCCTTTCCAAAAATAACGGCAATTGCGTAAAAACCCCTTTTTGACCATATTTTCATTTCAAATTCGGGAAGGGTTTTTAAAAAAGCCCCCAAGGGGTGTGGATCCATACAGAGAGATGGAGGATAATATTTAATGGAATAAATTAACATGCAAATCTTTTTTTTTTTAAATGGGGCCAAGAATGATGGATGCCTTTCATAAGGGGAACATTTTAAACAAGCCAGGAGCTATCCCTACATTGTGGGAATCACATTAGGATAGAACACACTAAAAACTGGTAGGGTGCCTCTCATCCTCTCCCTTAAACTTAAACCCAATGACCACCCATCCACCCTAACAACCTAAAGTCAACATTTTAAGAAAATTTAATAAAAACTTAGGAAACATGTATGAATGGGACGGGGCGAATTTTTTTGGGCTCTTTTGCACCAAAAAACGTCATGGCCCTCTCTATAATGTATAAACATCTACGAAAAACTGCATCGGGAAGCAATTTTAAAATGCCCAAAAAGATAGGCTATGCCCAAAATTGCATCAAAAATATTTTTTTCAGGGAAGGACAAAATTGGGCAAAGGGAAGCGACTTTTGGGGGCACACTTATCCTAGGAAAGGGGGTGGGTCAGGAGGGGCCCGAATTTTCCCATTGGGGGTGCTAGGCCTTATTTGCCCAGGGGACTAGAATTTCCCTTTTCCCCAAATCCTTATACTATGCTATGTTATCAAGGCATACCACACGCCAATTTATGAAAACCCCCTAAGACAGGTTTAGCATACTGTTTTTTTTTTACACCCCTTATATCGTTTGGAATTTTGGTGTGGGCCCCAATTTTCATACAGTCGCCCAAAAAATTTTTTCCCTGAATACTTGTTCCCCAAGTTCCCCTTTAAAATATCAGTAAACCCAAAAGCCCCCCTGGGGCAGCAGCGCATAACCCAGGTTTATTTTCACACGGATTGGAGCAGCTTGGAAGAAAAACAAACCAAAAAAGTAGGAAAGAATAAAAAGAACCAACCCACAAAATTTAAAAAAGAACAAACAAACGGAAATGAAAACTTTAACTTAAGCCTAGATACTTCCAAAACATTTTAAAACCCTGAAAAAAAAAGAAAAATTAACCACCCCCTACATTTTTTTTTGCTTTTGAGTTTTAATCTTTTTTCCAAATATTCAAATACAGGACTAGATCTCCCATACCCCTTTTAAAACTGAAACCTTTTTGAAAGTTTATAAATTGCTTTTTATGGCTCTTGCCTTTTCAAAAGGGGAGTTTTTAGGGGGGAACTCATTTAAATTTTGTTTTTGATGTTCAAATAAATTTGGCCTGAGAAAACTATGAAAGATCCATGGAGGGAGGGGGCGAACACACCCAAAAGAAAAAACGCCTGACTTATCTTCTGTGTTTCCAGCAAAAATTTAACAGAATATTTTATTGAAAAAAAAATTAAAAGCTCTTTTTCCCCCCCAGGCAATCATTTTTTTTAGAAAAGCGAACATTTTTAAAATTTTCCGTTTCCCCTTTTTCCCCCAACCGAAACATAACTCCTTTAAAAAAATTGACCAAATTTTAAATCTTTCTCTTATGAACATTAAAAATCAAAAAAGAATAAGAAGTTAACACAATTGTTAACTTAAATATAACTATATGCCGGGGTGTGCCAAGTCAGCCCTGCCTACAGGCACAACATTATGATGTCCATTGGCTCGTTGTTGCTTCATTTTTCTTCAATTCATTTAATTTATATGTTGTGGGGGTTTGGCTCAATGGCGGTACAAACACAACGTCCTCGGCATATGTTTAAGTCTCTTGCCACAGATTTCAAAGAAGAACAAAGAAAAACATACGGGCTTAATGTCAGCCCCAAAACAACAAAATACACAGTCCGTGTAGACAACTCACAGTCTCTTAAAGCCCAGCAGTTCCTGGGTGCGCTCCCCACACAGATGGGGGGGGATGTTGTATCCAGTGGAAGGTCGGCTGGAGCTCAGACATCTACCTCTTGTCCCAGTCAGGCAGACTCTCTGACTGAGAAGCACACACACCCATCCTGCAAACTTCCAGCCTTAAGTAGGCCTCAAAACCAGGCCTAGATACATGGGAGCAGTCCACCCACCATGCTCTTTGGACTGCTCCAGAAAAGCCTGCCCCAGATCCACTGCTATTCTGGCAGTCATACTATCGGAATAACACAAATGTCAGTACCCTATCGATACTGACGTACAACTAGCAGGCTTTACTTCACCGAGATCAGAAACCTCGGTGACACATATCGGCCATCCAACACGGCACCTTGTGCCTTCTCACAATGTATATGTTTATATTTACAGGCAGTCCCTGGGTTACGAATGGGATAGGGACTGTGGGTTTGTTCTTAAAGGGAATGTGTCATCAAAAATTACTTATTGTTTAACTCACGTTTTTATGTTAAACACATTTTTGAAGAATTTTTGATTATTTCTTTAATTCTCCATATCACTTTCAATATTTTTAAAATATTCTAAAGTCCTGCAATTTTCACTTTGGCCACTAGGCCTAATAATAGTCTGACACTTGCTGTTCTGTAGAGAGAGCTTTTCAGTAGTCTGTTCTATATCAGGAAAACCCCAAAAAGGGTAAACTGGGTCCCCACCAATTTGGGGGTAAATTTGGGTCCCCCCGGGGATCCCAAAACACAAGGTAAAGGGTCCCTCCCCTTGTGTTTTTCTTCATCATAGTATTGGTATGACCTTATAGAAGAAAGCCAGCCGTTAAAGGCGCTAGTCCAGAAGCTTGGGGTAATGGCATCTACCTACCTATGCTGCTAAAAACCCCAGCACTAATGGCCTGAGAGACTTGCCCCATAATCATTATGATGACCGCTGGGGAAACACACAGAAAAAAAAAAGGGGCCTGAAGAATTTGGTCATTGTCTTTGTTTTATTATAAAAAAAATGGGAGAAAATCTACTTAGAAGATGCGTCGGTATTGGTTTACAAATTAACCTCCAGAAAAAAAAAAGGAAAAGGGTGGTGTCCCGGGAGAATTTTTTTTTTCCCATTGCCTTTGCTGCCCTGGCACCACAGTAAGGTTCACGCTTCTTTTTGGGTCTCACATGGCTGTATATTATGCTGGGCATTGTAAGCCAAAGGGTTTCTGGTGCTTGGACAGGAACTAAGTGAGCTTACACTGCACCTGTAACGTTACCTCAGAAAAAAAAAGGGGTAAATTAGGTGGTGGAAACCAGTGGTGGATCCTATTACCACGCCATTTATGGGGCCGACAGGGTAAGGTGGTCCCACCAAGACTGGATACGGCTCTTGTGCCCTGTTTTTCTATAGATGCGAAGAAAAAGCGACCGGAAAGGTGGCCTATGCCAGATGGGGAATTGTTTAACTGCCAGTATTTTGGGGCCCGCCGTGGGGGCCTGACCAAACATTGTAGAAAAAATTTTTGGTCTTAATGCCACGAAAACTACACGACAGGTAGAACACCAGACCAGGGTAAAGGTGGTTCCCCTGAGCCAGACTTTTGGTATTGGCTCTCCCACTGCCCTGTATGTATGACCTGCAGAAGAACAGCCAGACCAGGGTAAAGGGTTTGGTGCCTGAGCCAACTTGTGGTATTGGCTCTACACTGCCCTGTATGTATGACCTGCAGAAAAAACCAGACCAGGGTAAAGGGGTGCCTGAGCCAGACTTGTGGTATTGGCTCTACACTGCCCTGTATGTATGACCTGCAGAAAAAACAGCCAACCAGGGTAAGGTTGTGCCTGAGCCAGACTTGGGGTTATTGGCTCTACACGCCCTGTATGTATGAACCTGCAGAAGAACAGCCAGACCAGGGTAAAGGTGGTGCCGGAGCCAGACTTTTTGGTATTGGCTCTACACTGCCCTGTATGTATGACCTGCAAGAAGAACAGCAGACCAGGGTAAAGGGGGTGCCTGAGCCAGACTTGTGGTATTGGCTCTACACTGCCCTGTATGTATACCTCAGAAGAACAGCCAGACCAGGGTAAAAAGGTGGTGCCTGAGCCAGACTTTGGTATTGCTCTACACTGCCCTGAAAGTATGCCCTTTGCAAAAGAACGCCAGACCAGGGTAAAGGTGGTGACGAGCAGACTTTGGGTTATTGGCTCTACACTGCCCGTATGAAATGACCTGCAGAAGAACAGTCAGACCAGGGTAAGGTGGGGGCCCTTTAGCCAAAACTGTGTTATTGGCTTACACTGCCCTGTATGTATGACCTGCAAAAGGAACAGCCAGACCAGGGTAAAGGTGGTGCCTGAGCCAGACTTGTGGTATTGGCTCTACACTGCCCTGTATGTATGACCTTGCAGAAGAACACCAGACCAGGTCAAAGGTGGTGCCTGAGCCAGACTTTGGTATTGGCTCAAACACTGCCCTGTATGTTTTACCTGAGGAAAACAGCCAGACCAGGTAAAGGTGGTGCCTGAGCCAGACTTGTGGTATTGGCTCTAACACTGCCCTGTATGTATTACCTGCAGAAGAACCGCCAGACCAGGTAAAGGTGTGCCTGAGCCAGATTTTGGTATTGGCTCTAACTGCCCTGTATGTATACCTGCAGAAGAACACCAGACCAGGGAAAAGGGTGGTGCCTGAGCCAGACTTTGGTTTTGGGTTTCTACACTGCCCTGTTTGTATGACCTCAGAAGAACAGCCAACCAGGTAAAGGTGGTCCCTTTGAGCCAGACTTTGGTATTGGCTCAAACACTGCCCTGTTATGTATGACCTGCAGAAAAAACAGCCAGACAGGGTAAAGGTGGTGCCTGACCCAGACTTGTGGTTTTGGGCTCTACACTGCCCTGTATGTATGACCTGCAAAGAACAGCAGACCAGGGAAAGGTGGTGCCTGAGCCAGACTTGTGGTATTGGCTCTACACTGCCCTGTATGTATGCCTGCAGGGAATCAGCCAGACCCAGGGTAAAGGTGGTGCCTGAGCCAGACTTGTGGTATTGGCTCTACACTCCCCTGTATGTATACCTGCAGGAACAGCCAGACCAGGGTAAAGGTGGTGCCTGGAGCCAGACTTTGTGGAAATTGGCTCTACACTGCCCTGATGTATGACCTGAGAAGAACAGCAGACCAGGGAAAAGGGTTGGTGCCTGAGCCAGACTTGTGGTATTGGCTCTACACTGCCCTGTATGTATGACCTGCAGTAGAACAGGTTCATACATTCTGCCGCATTCTACACTGCCTTAAATAGATATAGAACTGGCCTGTCAGCGCCAATGTTCATTTATGTTGCCCATGTTGTCTCATCCATCATATAAACTATTCTATACTAGTAGGGCCTGATGGTGAGTGAGACTTGGCAATAAAATGCCCCTGCTACCACAGCTTAAACCTTGTGCTGTCTGCTTATTGCAATTGAATTTCGGGTATGTTTCCATGGGTTGGGTCCATTGTTTTTTTTCTACAGTTGACCTGAAAAAATAAAATCTGCATGCAAAAATCTGTACAAATTTGAGAGCAGCTCATATGATTCTACCCTTAAAGTTTAGACCTCCTTGTGGCAACCACCAAACCTTGTGAACCTGTATATATGTTACTTGTAATCACCAAGCTCGAAGTGTCTTATCTGAGTAAAGTCTGCTTGGGTTTATCTTCTATATTGCTGCAAAAAAATATTTGGCAATATACTTTATCTTGGAATTCATTGTCTACTCAGTCATTTGTTTAATATACTGTTGATATGTACAAAAGAATGTAAGGCCAATTATACTTTTTCTGCTTTATTATGAAGCACATAGCACAAAAACAACTGCATTTTAGCACACCGATCTTCCTTAAGCTGTGTATATATGCACATAATGTGCACTTGGATATACTGTTGATATGTTACAATAATTTTGGATGAGAACACTTGTTTTATGTTTTATTGTAGCCACCAGTAGCAGTACAATCTGAAAATATGGTCCTTGAACCAGATATGGTTGTGGACCACTGTAACCACTGTAGAGGCAAGTCTTATGCCACTGGTTTAAAACCCAGTAAAAATGGGTTTACAGCAGAAATCTATGAGAATACATTATTATAATGAGTGTTAGGGCCATTGAGTAAGAGTGAACAATTTGGGTAACTGGTGGTGCAAACCCCAGAGAACTGATGTTGGCATTACAAGGAGTCTGGCGGAAACAGCCTTGTTGAGGATATGGCAAGTAACAGCAGGCAGATCCTGTATTTGCAGATGAACTCAGGCAGTTTGGCCCTTGATCATAGCTGGAGATGAGCGAACAGTAAAATGTTCGAATTTGAGTTGAATTTCGAACAGTAGTGGTGCTCGGTTTGATTCAAACTCGAACTCGAACCCCAAATTTGGTCGTTCACCACCGGCTGATTTGGGCACTGATTTCAGCCGTACTGCGCGCCGTATTTGCGCTGCAGTACGGCTGAAATCCGTCTCTGTCATTACGGTAATCCACACTTCTCATAGAGAACTATGGATTACGTCTCCTCTCCCCACTCGGCGAATACGCCGAGCGGGGAGAAAGTGACATGTCAATTATTTACGGCGTGTACGCGCCATGAATAATGCATGTCTATGGGGCCGGCGGGCTGCCGGCCCCCCTCCCCGCCCCCGCTGCACGGCAGCCGGCGTAATTGCAGGGCGAAATCCGTCTCCGCAATTACGTCGGCAATAAGCCGTTTGAACTAGCCCTTAAAGTCAATGGGAGAAGATGTTCGGTTTAATTGTTAAACCTATACAGGTGAAGAGAAGCTTTAATTACCCTCCATAACAGTAAACTGGATACGTGGAACAACTTAGTGAAGAAAATTTGTCTCTAAGAGTGACAGAAAAAAAATGAGAGGCTAAAGTTCTTCACTCCTTTCAATGGCTTACTGAAAAGATGAGGACAGCTTGCAAGCAGGGGCGTAGCTTTAGGAGGTGCAGCGGTACTGGGCCCTGCATCCTGAGGGGGCCCAAAAGCCCCTTTGACACATAAGAAGACAATGATATTGGAAATGGAACATGGTAACTGGCAGGAGCCCCATTTCACTTTTTGCACCAGGGCCCAAGAACTTCAAATTATGCCTCTGCTTGCAAGCTTTATACATGAGATATATGTGGTGGCAGCAAAAACATCCCAACGGGGAACATGGAAGTTCAGCTGGCAGGGGAGTAGTTATAGGTGGTGCAGCAGTAGCAGCCGCTACAGGGCCCTGCGTTTTAAGGGGGCCCAAAAGCCCCTTTGACACATAAGAAGACACCGGTATTGGAAATGGCTCATGATAACTTGCAGGGGTGCCAATAGGGTAGTACGGGCAGTACTCCTGTCAGAGGCCCTAATCAAAAGGGGCCCACTGATATGTTAAAAAATAGGAACTAGTAATAGGTGGGGGCCCCATTTGATTTGGCTGTATGGGGTCCTGAAATGGTTAATAGATGACTGATGGCAGCCCTGGTAATGGGGGGGCCCCATTTAACTTTTTGCACCAGGGCCCAAGAACTTGAACTTCCGCCTCTGCAGGCTGGACTAGATTAGATGGCTGTACCATTGGCGAGAACTTGCCAATGCGGAACATGAAGGTTCCGGGTCAACAAGATTAGGCAGCAGTACCATTGGTGACAGAAAATACATGCCAATGGGAAACATCAAGGTTCAGGATAACAGTACATTTGGTGGTAGGACAGATGGAGGCATTAAAAAAATAAAGATTTGGAGGGCAACAAGGAGGAGGAGTAAAAAGGTGTATGCAGTGCACATCAAGATCATACAGGTGTATATTTCAAAATAAATCAGCCGTAAGACTTGTAAATCTAGCTGCTGCCAGCAGTAGAATACAATTTGTAGAAGAAGCAGGCACAGGAACTACAGACATGAGATGGAGCGTAGTTTAAATGTGTATTTCACATTGTCAAGAAGAAATGCTACAGTTTACTAGTCAGTGACATGGCAACCGAGGCAACAGTGAGATGTAATGCCCTTGACCGTTCTTACTAGTCCATGTGTCTGTAGTGAGATGAACTTTAGTGGACACAGATGCAGCCAACGCGCTTTTGGCTTTGGGATGGTTTGGAGGAAAGCAGAAGGCTGGCTGCCAGACTGGAAGGTGACTTCCTCTTCCTGACAGCCTACATACTCAAGCTGTGGACTAGAAGCCACAGGCACTGCGAGGCATTGCTGACTGCTCGATATTTCTACCGACGATACAGCTTCTTTCTCCTCCTCTGAGAGCATCAGTAATTGGGTGTCAAAGCAGACAAAATCATCCTCTTTGGCCTCTAGATCTTTGGAAATGCTTTCTGACCCTAACCGCTTTGTGTGATCAAAGAGCTCTTCAGAATATGGATTATTTGGAGTGGTCTGTATATTGGATTGTGACATTTAGCCCGTGTTTGCTTCAGGTTGGACTGATGATGATGATGATGATGATATTTGTGACTGAGAGGAAGAGGAGGTAAAACCGCTGGATGCAGGGTCTGATAACCAATGAAGAACAAATTGGCGACGCTGTTCAGTAATGAGACACACAGGAAACCGTGCAAGTGATGACAGGCCTGACGATGCTGTGACTGACAATGTGCCTGCTTGTGTGTTGACCGGAGCACTGGAAGGAGTGCCTTGTCTCGTACCTCTATCTCCACTTCCTACGCCCCTCCTTGCTTGCTTACCACCTCTAGTTCTCACCATGTTCAAAAGCTAAATATTATAGCTCTGCGCGTGGCACAAGATATATGTAATAAAAAAGAGAGAAGTGTATATATATGTGGATCACAATAACGCACTGTTATGTTTCAGCGTTATATGGACCTAAAATCTGGCAAATAAACACTTTTTGGCTTTGAGTAAGATTTAGCAACGGAGAGAACTCTATGCCTGGATATATATCTGTATGACAATAACACACAGTATATATGAAAGGTATTTCACCCCCAAAACGGCAAAAAAATTAATTTTCTTCACTCAGTATAATTTTCGCCAACCAACCACTATTAAAATATATTTTTTGGTATAGGAGATTTGGAGACGGTGTGTTATACAATTACTGAACCTCCAAAACTGCAAACATGAACTTTTCTCCACTCAGAATAATTTTCACCAACCAACCACTATTTAAAACATAGTGCAGAGAGTGAGCTGAAAATGGCGTTCAGAACGCAATACAGTAAAATATATATAACATGGTCATGTGATTTTAGCACCCAATGATAGCCCTACACCTCAGCGATGACGTTTTAGACACTTCACTGTGCTCTGCACTGATTGGATGGCCGCCAAAAGTGCAGAAAGGCACTGAAAACCATTAAAATGGCATGTCGAATGCCATGGCAAACTTTACTCAAATGAACAGTAAAATGTTTGGTTCGAGTTCAAGAAAATCGAGATGTTCAACTTTTCTCAAACGGTTCGATCAACACTAATAGTGAGAAAAATATGCTTTCAGGACTGCGCTACTGGCTCTTTAAGAATTTTGTTGAAGCCTTAGCCAGGGTACGTCTTGGTGCATGATGGGTTAAGCACCTGAGCCAATCCCTGGCTGGGGCGGGGTATTTAATCCTCTTCAGGTCAGCCTGGCCTTGCTGATGGTTACTTCTTCTGTCCTAGCTGTTTGTTTTTGCTCTGCTGTTTTGTTATGTTGGTTCTCTGGATTTTGGCCTGTCTTCCTAGTTACTTTCTCGTCTAAGTCATTCGGTACTGCGCATACTCCTGGTTTCACCTCGGCCCGTCTGACTATCCTCTATTTGTTGTCTGTTTGCGTCTGTTTCCCATTTGTCTTTCATTTATCTTCTGTTTGCCACCCGTTTACAAGGGTATATTTTAGTAAGAGGATCGAGTGTGGGATCGCCCTTCTCGGGGCCTAGGCAGGGCAAGTCAGGGCAGGATTAGGGCGTGCTTTACAGAATCACCAGCTGCAATTTTTGTCCCTTCCACTATGAAACCAATGAAGGAATTAGTGAACGAGATGCATTGCCTGATGCAACTTGTCTAGGATCTCGCTCAAAGGGTCCTGCTGCAGTAGTCTGCGTTCTCCCGGGGTGCCGTGCCTATATATACCCCTGTGGAACTCAACCTGCCAGACTATTTCTCCGGAGACCGCAATGCTATCGTGACTTTCCTAGAGAGTTGCAGGTTGTACTTCCGGCTTAGGGCTGATTCCTCTGGATCTGAGGAGCAACATGTGGGGTTCATCGTTTCTTTTCTTTAGGGGACCCCACAAGCTTAGGCTTTCTCCTTATGCCCGGGTTCTCCTGAACTCCTGTCCATTGATTCATTTTTTCAGGCCTTGGGACTTCCCTCGCCACAAGAGGGTGTGCAGCCGGAGATCTGCAAGCAACACGCCACCAAGGTTACCTGGCCTTGGTGGGGTAGGAGCCAGCCATATGTGTTGTCAGCCGCCGTAAGCAGTTGGCAACCGTTTATAGTTAGTTTGGCTGTTCTGGGTCGGCTCTTATCGGGAGTAGACAATGTGTTGGGTGGGTGTCTACTCCCCGTGTTCCAGGACAGGCTTGGGCAGGTCCATGGAGGGCTATAAAAGGCCTGGGCCTGCAGGTGTTTGGTGGGTGTGGTTTGCTGCCAGAAACTGGAGCTGCAGAGGGGCTGAGGAGAGGCTCTTACCCCCCAGGCTTGAGAGAAGCCGGAACCCAGTAGTGACTGGTAATAGGAATGTGGTGATGGTCGGCAAAATGCCTTAACTGCTAGTAGAGAGAGTCTCTGTCTGTTTAGTTAATGGCCGGAAGGCCAGGGTTAGGTTTATGTTTTGATGCTGTTGGCCATAACCTGCTGGACAAACAAAGGTGGCTGAGGCCAGAAAGATAATACTGTGTGGTCCAAGTGATGTTGGAGTGCCAGCTGCTTACCAAAAGCGACAATCCAGTGAGCTAATGACCCTGGGCCGATCCAAGATGGTGGCCGAAAGTGAGTGAGTGAGTGTATATATATTCATATGCATACACACACACATATATATATATATATATATATATATATATATATATATATGCATACGTATATATATTAAAAGTAAAAATCACCCCCTTTTGCTGTTTTACAAAGAAAAAAGTGAGATAATAAAAAAGTTACACATATTTGGTATCGCAGCGTCTGAAAAAGACCGATCTATTAAAATACAACATCATGTATCCTGTACGCTGAACACCATAGAAGAAAAAATCCGAACGCCAAAATTGCATTTTTTTTGGTCATTTCACATCCTCTAAAAATTTGAATGAAAGTGATCAAACTGGTATTCCAATACGGTACCAATAAAAAGTACACTTCAGCCCCCTCACTCAAAATGCCCCCTCACTCAAGTCTGTAGGTGTTAGTACAAGAAAGTTATTGGTTGCAGAAAAAGGCGCCACCGCACAAATTTCAAAAATAGAAAATGTTTGGTTTTTGTTTTACGGTACTATGACATAACGAAAACCCTACACGTTTGGTGGTGCGGGAATCATATCAACCTAGAGAACACAAATAATGCATCATTTATACCAGAGAGTCAATGCCCTAAAAAAAAAAAATCCCCACAAACATGGCGCAAGTAAGTTTTTTTTCACAGTTTGCCCCACTTGGAATTTTTTACGGTTTCCCAGTATATTCTATGATAAGGTGAATGACACCATGAGAAAATAAATCTTGTCCCACAAAATAAAAGCCGTCATTGGTCTAGGTAGGTGGAAAAATAAAAAAAAGTTACCTCTATTGAACTAAAATGATTAAATAGAAGTATGTGCTGGATGTTCTTGTTGGAATCTAATAAACCAAAAGTTTTTGACAGACGTTAGTCTCTAATTAGTAATTGCAAATAATTAGTTTTCGACTTGTGGTTGCGCTGAGTGATTACCATCTATGTTTGTGCAGTGAGAATATGTATGGGATTCTATGTTATTCATTTTAACATGTGTCTGGACTTAACGCTGCATTAATAATTCCAAATGATCAATTTTCCATTTGTGGTTCATATTACTGTCCATGTATGTCCTATGTGTATTTGAGCAGTATTTTATAGGAATCTTTCTTGTCATTTATTACTGGTTCACTTCCATAATTGCCATTGCCAATGTGGCTTTAACTCCTTTATGGCCATGAACTGTGGATCCAGCCCTGGATGGATCATGGATCTGGTTTAGCTATTTTAGGAGAGAGTTTTTTTTTTTTTTGCAGCAAGCTATGATTAAGTACT
This sequence comes from Phyllomedusa bahiana, assembly GCA_025379985.1. NCBI lineage: Eukaryota > Metazoa > Chordata > Amphibia > Anura > Hylidae > Phyllomedusa > Phyllomedusa bahiana. The sequence continues at coordinate 31,627 of JAODAL010032213.1, read as the reverse complement.
CTGAAACATGTAAGCCAAGCCACACGGTCTTTTAATTTTTCTGCAGCATTTTTTTTTTGCAACATCCTAGGCTGGAAATCTTTATTTTTAGGTGAAGAAGTTCTAGTAACATGAAATGGTAAGATAGCTACTTCTTTTTTACCAGCCAGGTTCCTATGGCGTGACGGCTTCACTTGTGCAACTCCAGCCTCTTGGAAAACGAGATGAGGTGGACTTTCAAAGTGACAGCACCTCTTTCTCTTTATAAAAAGGATGAAACTGTTCTTTTTAAACAAGGAAAGCATGAATATATCTGTGTTCTGATGGTGGGGGCCATAAAGAATAGCACGGTAGGATTCATACAGCCTCTGGGCCTCAGTGTATTCCAGTTATAAAGGGGTATTTGCACCACCCTAATACTGTCCTTCCATTGAGCAACAGTGTATGATCATGACGGTACTTTGATTAAATATATTTAAGTACAGGCTTGGATTGGCGCACAGGGGGCCCAGTAGGGAAAACCATGATTGGTGCCTAAGCATGACAGGCCTGAATATGCTTTTCAGGGAGTGAGGCACAGAAAGAGGGGTAGTGTGTAAGAATCATATGCAGTATGGACAGTCATCTACAATAGTTGCAGGGTGGAATCTAAGGGCCACATGTATGAACCTGTTTAGGTCTAAAACACACTTTTTTGCCCATAGGTTACTATGGGTAAAAGAGTGAGTTTTAGACCTAAACAGTTTCATACATGTGGCCCTAAGAGTCAACTCCACTGGAGGTGCCAAAGAATCAACTTAACTGGTGGGCCCCAGACAACTCAGTCCAACTGTGTTTGAGTTAGGCAGGTATTTATCATAGAAACCCAGATCTGCAGTGTACCAGTGTAGATCACAGTAGGTCATAGATTACATAATGTCACGAATAGGGATGAGCAATATTATCGACAAAAGTTGAAATCGGCACGGATTTTAGGCTTATATGAAATTTCCGATCACGCGATATTTTAGATGACAATCTTACAGATAATCTATTACTATCGCGCCTTTTTCAGCGTTTCCTGTCATTTTGGCGGCCAGCCAATAAGCTCTGAGGATAGAGGGGGGTGAGAAGGATGTACAACGTCACCACTTTGTGGTGTATGGATCTCATTGGCTGCAAAAATCACGTGACCTCCTTTTATCTATGCAACTGCAGTTCCTGTTCATCCTCCAAACTTCCTGCTACTGCAGTATCCGGCACATCACAATTCCAAAGACTCCATTCGCCAGCTGTCTTCTTAAAAAATATACTCCTTTTATTGATACATGTTAAAATATTGAATGACAGGGAGTAGCAATCCGATGTACAATAGTGATCAGATCTATACACAGACGTGTTTCGATTTGTATCAAATCTTAATCATTGTGCTAGATATTTACTCCAAAAGGCTTTCCATTCATAGTTCAGCTAAAGGGTGTTACCCTTCTCTGTTGTTTAACTATTTCATCCCAGGCTCTTTTTTCCTTTTAGCATTGGTCAGTGTTCACATTCTATTTATTAGCCTATACATAAAATCTAAATACATTTTAAAAACAATTAAACTATTCTGATCCTATGTAATTCCACACTTATACACGTTTAGTAATGGTATAATAAGTCATATTTTATATTTAAACCCTCTGGCTGACGTGTGCGCAACTTAAAAATCCACCAGGCTTATACACTTACGTAACACCCTTTAGCTGAACTATAAATGGAAAGCCTTTGGAGTAAATATCTAGCACAATGATTAAGATTTGATACAAATCGAAACGCGTCTGTGTATAGATCTGATCACTATTGTACATCGAATTGCTACTCCCTGTCATTCAATATTTTAACATGTATCAATAAAAGGAGTATATTTTTTAAGAAGACAGCTGGCGAATGGAGTCTTTGGAATTGTGATGTGCCGGATACTGCAGTAGCAGGAAGTTTGGAGGAAAAAGAAGTTGTATCACAAGCCTGGTTAGGAGTTACCGGGCGTCCGAGCACTGCACTGAAACCACAAAGCAACTAAAAGTGAGCTGTTTTTACTAAATAAGTAAACTGCAGTTCCTGTTCAGCTCATTCTCTGGCTATGTCACTTCATAGCAGGACGTCTCGGCGTCTAAACCAATAGCTATTCTAACAGCTCTGAGAGATAGTCTTTTCTAATACCCAAAACCATCCACCCAGCTGTAGCTTAGAATATAGTTAGATTAGAGAATTTCACTTCTTATTTAGTTAGAGAAAGTTTTAAAGATATCTACTGGTGTGTGCAGCCGCGGGTGGGGGGGGGAAGGGGGAAGGGGGATCGGCAGGAGGAGAGGCTTTGGAAACGAAGGGAGATATTGTGTAGCTCAGTGTGTTCTTTGACCTTGAATTGAAAAAGTAATGTTTTTCAACACTTTTTTGGCCAGCAGACTTCGGATAGGAGGTGAAATTGTCCCTTTTTTTTTTACAGTTCTATTGCAATCACTGTCAGTGTTCCCAAAAATGGCATAACTTATCCCTATAACTTTTAAATATTTCTATTGCAGTCCGTGCGTATGTTTTGCACAAAGATCTCAGTTGTACGCATATTGTGTTATACATATTTCCTTGTAAATTGTGCCTGTTGTCAGTGGTGCGAAGGCCGCCATATTAATCCATATAACATTTAAATAGTTCTATTGCACATAGTGCGTCTTTTTGCCGCAAAGAGTTCAGTTGTAGGCAAATTGTGTTATACATATTTCCTAGTAAATTGCGTCAGTTTCCACGTGCCATTTCCAATATCGGTGTTTGTGTTAAAGGGGCCCCTTTGCAGCTGCTTCCGCTGCACCCGCTGTGGCTATGCCGTCCTCATGTTTTCGGTTAGCCATTGAACATAACAAATTATTTTAGCCTGTGAATTCTTTTCTGTGACTTTTATAGCTTAATTGTCTTGCCTAAGATGTAGCACGTATCCAGTTTACTGTTGTGGATGTTAATTCCAGCTTCTCCTCACCTGTTTGGGTGTAAGAATGAAGCTGTTGTTCCTCTCCCATAGACTTTAATGGTCATCGGCGATAATCTGCTATCGGCTATCGACTATCTACATGATAATTGCCAATATCGGCTATCGACTCGATAACGATTGTTGACACAATCGCTCATCCCTAGTCACGAACACTCAGCGAGCAGAGGGTGGATCCTCAGGTCACCACGAGGAGTTGGTGTACCCTAGGCCGGGGAGCGGAGTCTAAGGTGCCCCTTGTATTCACCGGAGCCCGCCGCAAGGCAGAACGGACTTTGCCGCAGGGAATCCCCCAGGTCGCTACCCCCGACATAGGACCCAGCAGTGAGAGCCGAAGCAGGTAGGGTAGACACAAGGCCAACTGGAGCGTGGAACCGTAGCTAGGCGGCTAGGTAGGACAGGCCAGGCAGGGACGTGGCAGATGACAATGGCATGTAGACGTATGCAGGACCAGGGACTAGGGAGCACACATGGTCTTAACTAGGGCATGGACACCAACAACTGGGCGCCGACAGCAGGAAGAGGTATCCCTATAAAGCCCGTGCCCGAATGCCATAGGTGGAAAGGAACACCTGTTAAGTACTGGCCCTTTAAATCCTGGAAAGCTGCTCGCGCGCGCCCATAGTGGCTGGCCAGGATAGTGCAGGCAGCAGCAGTGACAGCAGCTCGCCGCTCGAGGAGGAAGCAGGACGGGGCCAGGTAAGTAAACGCGCAGCGAAGTGCGTGCCTGGGGTCGGGCGCCCAGACCGCGGCATGAGAGCCGCTGAGAGCCGGGAGACGATAGCGTCCGCGGTCCGGGCGTCAGACCGCAGCGTGCGGCATGACACAACAGCATTCAGTGTCAGTCAGCAGGATATTGGCATGTATTAAAAGAGGCATGTAGTCCCGTAATAGGGATCTAAGTCCTCATCTAGTATGTCAGTTTCTGGAATATGCTGTTCAGTTTTGGACTCCAGTTTATAGAAGCGATGAACTGGAGAAAGAGAGAGTATAAAGATGAGCAACCAAACTAATGGGGAATGGAGGATCTTAGTTATGAGGAAAGGTTAAAAGAATTTAACTTATTTAGTCTTAAGAAAAGTTGGCTACGGGGAGACATGATTAATGTATATAAATGGCCCCTCCAAGAAGTATGAGGAAAAGCTATTTCATGTAAAACCCCCTCAAAAAATAAGGGGATAATACCTCTGTCTGGAGAAGAAAATGTTCATTATCCAGAAGAGAAAAACCTTTATAATTATAAGAACTGTGATTTGTGGACTAGCCACCCCAGGAACTGGTCACAGCAGGAACATTTGCGGACTCCAAGAAAGGCTTAGATAACCACTTACTACTACATAATATTAATAAATATGTAACCGTATAAAATGTCTAGAGCCAGTCTGATGGCACTTTTGGGATCAGGAATTACATATTCCTTTGGGGCAGATTGGTTCATGCCTTATGGGTTCATCAGCAGGGGAAACAAAGCTTAAAAGTTCCATGTATCCCACCCTTTATCCATATCTTTCTGCCCCCTTAGTTAAACTTGACGTACAGTATGCCTTTTTTCAATCCTATTAACTATTTAACTATGTAGCCATAAAGTTTTCAAAACAGCAAGACAAGCAGAAGCCTAAAAGTTATGCAGCCAGAAAGGAAGGGGGTAAACAAGCACAGTGTCTGGATATAGTGGTGTCATAGTGTGGACAGGTACATAGCTAGAGGTTACTGTCATACTTACAGTTTGGTGCTTGAGGAGGCTCCACTGGCACATTAGAGGGCAATAGTGTTAGAAATTACTTTATTATTTGGGAAGGGATGTTATAGAATGAAAACAACAATTGTAGGACCCCTTTATGTTTCTACTCTGCTTTTTATCATTCTCCTCATCTATCTATAATGGGACGAAACCTAGCCACCACGGATTCTTAGGAGTTCCCACAAGCCTACCTAAAGCAGACAGTAAAGTAGGTCAAGTGGAATACATGTTTGAGGGGCTATATCAAGAATGACCTATTAGAAATTTGATCATTTGCCTGATATCTGTAGTACAATAGCTGTAGAGATCTATGTCTCACCTGTTTTTCATTAACATACTGTACTAAGTATATTTGGTGCATTATCTGCCAGGCTGTATGTTGTGCTAGGGTCTTTGACCTTGACAGTGACATTGGTGATTAACAAGTAGACTACATGAACACATAATAGCATTTAGTGCAACGGGAGCTGTTGTGGCACCATTTTAATCTCTGGTAGGCAGGGAATGACAAAGTAATCAATAGGGAGTACTGGACCATGGGGAGATGAAGTTACACTGCCAGTTAGGTTTAGACTGTATATAAACAAAGGAAGTGCTATCAAAGGAATTGCTGGAGGCAAACCTTTAGTTGAGCTAAGCAAGCAGTTTGACAAATCATCTGGGCATGTGCTTCAAATCAGTGGCAGCGCTGTCAGCTTGCATGGGAAACTCAATGTGAATGTAAATCCTTCTGCAAGCCAGGAGAAGCCACAGAAAAGGAAATTGCTCTCATTTTCAGCCAGAGAAGGGATTAGATACAAAGAAAAGGATGGAAAAGATGAGTCTTACAAGCAGCTATTATGTGTGTAATTAGAATTACGTCCAAGCTTTAGGTTACAGGGAGGCTTGGACAGTTCTGTATTGGTGATATGGGAAATACACTTGTTTTTATAGAGTTTTGGCTTGGGTAACATTTGTTTTCTTTAAAGTGATTTACAATAATTGGTAAGTTTTGGTAATACATGGAATTATTTCATATTACACTTTGTTGAATTCTTAGAGTCAGTCCATACATTATTACATTATTACATAAAGTACAGACCAAAAGTTTGGACACACCTCATTCAAAGAGTTTTCTTGACTATAAAAATTGTAGATTCACACTGAAGGCATCAAAACTATGAATTAACACATGTGGAATTATATACTTAACAAAAAAGTGTGAAACAACTGAATATGTCTTATATTCTAGGTTCTTCAGGGTAGTCACCTTTTTGCTTGGCACACTCTTGGCATTCTCTTGATGAGCTTCAAGAGGTAGTCACCTGAAATGGTCTTCCAACAGTCTTGAAGGAGTTCCCAGAGATGCTTAGCACTTGTTGGACCTTTTGCCTTCACTCTGCTGTCCAGTTCACCACAAACCATCTCGATTGGGTTCAGGTCTGGTGACTGTGGAGGCCAGGTCATCTGGCATAGCACCCCATCACTCTCCTTCTTGGTCAAATGACCCCTTGTGTTTGGGGTCATTGTCCTGTTGAAAAATAAATGATGGTCCAACTAAACGCAAACCGGATGGAAAGGCATGCCGCTGCAAGAAGCTGTGGTAACCCTGCTGGTTCAGTATTCCTTCAATTTTGAATAAATCCCCAACAGTGTCACCAGCAAAGCACCCCCACACCATCACCCCTCCTCCTCCATGCTTCACGGTGGGAACCAGGCATGTAGAGTCCATTCGTTCACCTTTTCTGCATCACACAAAGACACGGTGGTTGGAACCAAAGATCTCAATTTTGGACTCATCAGATTTCCCCTGGTCTAATGTCCATTCCTTGTGTTCTTTAGCCCAAACAAGTCTCTTCTGCTTGTTGCCTGTCCTTAGCAGTGGTTTCCTAGCAGCTATTTTACCATGAAGGCCTGCTGCGCACAGTCTCCTCTTAACAGTTGTTGTAGAGATGTGTCAGCTGCTAGAACTCTGTGTGGTATTGACCTGGTCTCTAATCTGAGCTGCTGTTAACCTGCGATTTCTGAGGCTGGTGACTCGGATGAACTTATCCTCCGCAGCAGAGGTGACTCTTGGTCTTCCTTTCCTGGGGTGGTCCTCATGGGAGCCAGTTTCTTTGTAGCGCTTGATGGTTTTTGCCACTTCACTTCGGGACGCTTTCAAAGTTTTCCCAATTTTTCGGACTGACTGACCTTCATTTCTTAAAGTAATTATGAACACTTGTTTTTCTTTACTTAGCTGCTTTTTTCTTGCCATAATAAGAAATTCTAACAGTCCATTCAGTAGGACTATCAGCTGTGTATCCACCTGACTTCTGCACAACACAACTGATGGTCCCAACCCCATTTATAAGGCAAGAAATCCCCCTTATTAAACCTGACAGGGCACACCTGTGAAGTGAAAACCATTTCAGGTGACTACCACTTGAAGCTCATAAAGAGAATGCCCAGAGTGTGCAAAGCAGTAATCAAAGCAAAAGGTGGCTACTTTGAAGAACCTAGAATATAAGACATATTTTCAGTTTTTTCACACTTTTTTGTTAAGTACATAATTCCACATGTGTTAATTCATATGTTTGATGCCTTCAGTGTGAATCTACAATTTTTATAGTCATGAAAATACAGAAAACTCTTGGAATGAGAAGGTGTGTCCAAACTTTTGGTCTGTACTGTAGTTAATAAGGTTGATGAAAGATTGAGGTCCAAAAAGAAGAAGGCAAAAACCTCAATGATGTGGATACCAATTACTCTATACTAGATGAAAAATTCCTTCCCAAAAATCCTATCTCCAGAATCTAGCACCAATAACTGTTCTATATTGAGGTCCCTCTGGAACGTGTACGATAGTTATAGTTGCATAGTTAGATGGTTGAAACAAGACATAGGTACATCGTTTGCAACCCAGGTTGGGTATATAATGTGGATGGATGGGGTATACAGTATATAATTTTACAACTTAGGGCCACATGTATGTACCTGTTAGGTCTAAAACTCACTTTTTTGCCCATAGGTTACTATCACACAGATTCACAGTTCTTATGATACAGAAGGCTTGTCGCCTCTGGAGAGTAAACTCTTTTTTTTCTCCAGGTAAAGGGAGTGCCCCTTGGTCTTTTGCGAGGGTTTTACATAAAATAACTTGTATCCATTGTTTTGTATAGGTCAGTTCTGTATTAAAAAGGAATCGTCTCTCCTCTTAGACATCTCTTCTCAATACTATGCAAGTTCAGGGGCTCGTCTTTGTATTTTCTCCAACTCCAGTACATCCTTTTCACGAACTAGTACCCAGAACGGAACTGCATATTTTAGATGAGGCCGCAGCAACGCTCTGTAAAATTAATCATCTAAACCTGTTGTAGCAGCGAATTTCATAATTTCATTGCTCTTCTAGTAAAGAATCTCCATTTCTGAAACCTTCTTTCCTTTATATGTGGAGGATCCCCCTTGTCATGGTTACTCACATACTGTATTTGCCTATAAGATGCCTTTTTCTAAGCTAAATAATCTCAGGTTTGATAACCTGTCTGGGAAATTCACCCATTTCTCTAACCAACATGGCTGCTCTCCTCTGCACCCGCTCCAAGCTCAACTATGTCCCTCTTATACATTGGTGCCCAAAACTGCACATAATATTCGACATGTGGCCTCACCAGTGATTTATATGGAGGAAAGCTATGTCCTTTATCATGAGCATTTTTGCCTTTTTTGATGGAACCTATGGTTTTGCTTGCCTTGGCAGCAGCTGCCTGACACTGCTTACCAAATCTGAGACTACTATCCACCAATACCCCATAGCTTTTATCAGTGGCAGTTTTACCCAGTATTGTACTATTAAAGGGGTTGTATAATTACATTAAATGGTCTTCAGAATAAGGAGACAGTGAAAACAAGCAAATTTGCAATTGGATGTCATTTGCAAAGCTGTCTTGTTTTCACAGTCTGCCTTATCTTCGTTTTGTGTAAACACTGTTCCCCAGTGCCAGTTGTATTCCACCTCCTTTCATTTCATTGGCTGACGGCTCTACTAATTTACATTCTGTCTGGCGCCCGGTGGTATTCACGGGAGCGTGCATTCCTGTGTTGTGGATGGGAATAAAGGTTATATATGTGTGATCCTTTGTGTCTCCATTCCATGGGACAGGGATATCCACTCTCGTGCAAATTCTGGTATCAGGCATTGAAGACAACTCCCTTCTACCTTGATGAAGATGCTTGGAGTCCTTCCAGAAGCTGAAAACAGCTATTGCCAGTGCCCCCGCACTAGGCATGCCGGACTACCAGAAGACCTTCAAGCTCTTTGTATCGGAAAGGGAAGGACATGCCCTGGGAGTTCTAGCACAGGCCCATGAAGTCCGAAACAGACCAGGTGGATACTGCTCTGCAAGGCTGGACCCAGCTGCAAGGGGAGGACCTTCCAGTTTACAAGCTGTAGTTGCAGCCCAAGTGCTGCTGGATAAAACAGCGGATATCGTAGTCGGACACTCTCTCATCCTTCTGGCTCCATGTGACATCTCCGCCATTCTCAACTGCGACATCTCTCACCAGCACAGCATCTCAGGCTTCAGTGTTCTCTCCTCCTGCCGGATAACGTCAATCTTCTGCGCTGTTGTGTTCTTCATCCAGCCACCTTACTTCCCCTTCCTCAAGGGGGGAATGAGGATGAAGAGGAACCACAAGAATCCGGTGTACATAAAGAGAGTCATGATTGCTTTGAAGTCATGAAGTTGGAAACCTTTCATTTACCTTCTGTACATTAGACTCCGCTTGACAACCCGGATATGGTTCTTTTTGTGGATGGATCAAGAATTGCAGACAGTGCAGGACGATTTCACATGGGATATGCCGTGAGCACATCACACGCAGTGTTGGAAGCAAGAAGTCTGCCATTGCATAAGTCAGCCCAAGAAGATGGCAGCATGACGTTTGGCAGAGGGCAAAACGGCCAACATATATACGGACTCAAGATACGCTTTAGGGGTCGCCCATGACTTTGGACCTATTTGGAAAGCACGAGAATTTCTCACGGCTGCGGGAACCCCAGTGAAACATGGACAAGCCATTCAGGTCCTGATGGATGCACTGCTGCTGCCACGGACAGTGGCTATACTAAAAATCAACAGTCACGTTTTAAATAGCCTGGTAGTTTTCAAATTTATGACGTTATGCCACGCTCCACTGACACAGGGTATCCTGCTCGCCCCAGTCTTTGAATACAAATGAATTTTCAGTGGATACAACTTAGTAACACTTTCTATAATTTATTTAGTTTCAAGAACATCCACTAAAAACATTACTGTGGGTTACTTGCGGTTATCGTGCTTAGCAGCATGTGGCCAACAGTCCAGCTAAGTCCATGTGAAGACCCACCTGTCTTGTTGTTTGCTTGGCTCCAAGCTGAAGACGCTGGAGTTGCTATGCCGGAGAGGCAAGAAAAATATATGCCATACATGGACTTTGCTGGACTGTTGGCCACATGCTGCTAACCACGATAAGCGCAAGTAACCCACTGTATTGTTTTTAGTGGTTGTTCTTGATACTTAATAAATTATAGAAAGTGTTACTAAGTTGTATCCACTGAAAATTCATTTGTATACTAAAAATCAAGGCACATGGGAAGCAGAATACAGAAGACGAAACCACTTGGCTGACCAAGCAGCCAAACAGGCCGCAGGAGGTGAGAAAGGGGAAGCAAGTCAGCTGTCAGTGGTGCAAGAGGAAACTTACACCCAACCTGCAAGGAGATTGGTGGCTAAGCTGCAGGAACAAGCTCCACTGGAAGAAAAGGAAGCTGGAAGAAGGGAGCCAAGAAGAACGAAGAAGACGGGCTATATGGAGTAGGGAGGCGACCCTGCTTGCCACGGGCGCTATACCCAGCTGTAGTGCAATGGGCACATGGAACGGGACTCTGAAAGCACGGATGCTTAAAGCGGCAAGAGAAACCGGCATGCCCTGGCCAGACAGCCTGCCCATAGCTTGGTTAGAGTCAGGCACACGCCCCGGGGATAGTTAGCTCTCTCGCCCTATGAGATCCTGTTAGGCAGTGCCCCAAGGCTAGGTGCATATTTCCCTCAGCAGTTGTAGCTACAAAACGATGCTATGACCTCTTATGTGACTGCAGTGGTTAAAGATTTGTTACTAATGTATTCTAGAGTTTTCTCTTCCATTCCAGATCCAGACTCAGATGTTGCTGCTCATAAGCTACAGCCTGGAGACTGGGTCTACGTGAAGAAGTTTGTGTGTAAAACCCTAGAGCCGAGGTTTGAGGGGCCGCACCAAGTCCTGCTGACCACGACCACACCTGTCAAGGTGGCAGGAAAGCCCAACTGGATCCACGCTTCCCACTGCAAGATCGTTCCAGCCCCCAGAGATGAAGCAGACGGTGCTCTTACTGATGTTAAGTAGTTATGTTGTTTTAACTCTTGGGCAGAACCCATCAGTGGCCATTACCAAGGAGAGAGGGATGGTCACCCTTGTGTTTAACTCATCCAGTGCTCATGTGGCCACATATTCTTTTGATTTTTGTGATGTAGTATGTTGTCCCGAGCTTCCCATACAGTGTAACATCTATACTGAGCGATCTTCTGCTGCACGCTGCATATATTTGTGTGTGATGGATGAGTACTGGGGACCCTCTTGCTATTACTGGGGTGCTGTGGATTAGAACACAGGGAATGACTGGAGGTATAGACCACAGACTGCCTTAAATAGGAAAGATAAACAGGAGAAACCCCTACTCACTAGGATGAGGTTGGCAAAGACTGGAGCCTGTCAAGAACAGGGAGTACCAGGAGAAAGCATGCCCCTAACGCTAACTATTGAAAACCCTCAGGAGACTGATGGCAGTATATATGTCCTGGGAGCTTATATAAGGGGGGAGGAGAAGAGAAACCTCCCCAAAGGGCAGCTTTGACCCCCATGTGTATATTGATGCTATAGGAGTCCCAAGGGGGGTCCCTGATGAGTTTAAGGCAAGGGACCAAGTGGCCGCTGGGTTTGAATCTCTGCTACCGATAATCACTGTCTTCCCAGGCAATTACACCTGCTATACCAGTAGAATGGAGATGACAGATTTTGATTTCACAGGAGAGGTATAAAAGACCGTAGCATATGAAGTATGTATTCAGTAGTAGGATCTGCATGTTGTTATTATATCAATTTAAAGAAAGTACTATGGATGGTATATGATGTTATGGCTGAATTACTTATTTTGTTTCGATATGAAAAGATTAATTCTGAAATTTCTTTTCATCAGAAATTAAGAATTTATTGATCACTGAGAAAGTAAAGCTAGTTACTTCAGTTCCCCAGATGACTTATGTCAAGACTATCACTGGGCTTCACCTGCAGGACTGCAAGTCTGCATATACTGAGACAGTCCTATGTGCAAGTCTGCATTGGTAAAAAGAGTCTCCCGGAATAAAAGGGAACCGCCAGATAACACAGATGTTTCAAGCCACAAACAGAGACTATCCAAAATTGTATCTATTGTGGTAATCTCATGAGTTCAAGCAGTTTTCGTTAGCGAATGGTTCGCCCTATCCCCTCGCCGCGGGGATAAATGTAGTTAAGGAATCCTGCGCAAAAGAAAGAAACATGCGGAAAAAATAAATAAATAAAATAAAGGAAAAATATGGGGGAAAGTATTGAGCCCAGCCCTCTGTGGTAAGCAGAGAGACTAAAGGAGGGGACACTGCAACACAGCTTTGTCCCGTGATGTTAAGGTCCCAAGGGAAAGATTAAAATGAGACCAAAGTCTCAAGGGGGGACTGTTGTGGATGGGAACAAAGGTTATATATGTGTGATCCTTTGTGTCTCCATTTTAATGTATTAGTTAATGTATTAGTTAGTATATACCTCACATCCCTATGTAATATAGCATGTAAAAGCTGTATGTATATCTTTTGTCATTAATATGTTAACAAAATGGCCGCCTATAGTAGTTTGTAGAGATCGTTGTGTAATCCAAAATGGCACCTCTTCAGAAGTTACACCCTGTGCCCAAACATTCCTGAGCTGTGAGGAGGGGTCTGTAGATAAGGACGTGCCAATAGACCCTCACAGCCAGGTACATGTGATGCTTCTTATCTACTAATTTGCAAAAGTATAAAAAGCTGCCATTTTGTGAATAAAATCAGAAAGCATTTTCACAGCAACAAGGCATGTTGTGATTCGTTTTCTCGGTGCACCCTTTGTTATTTTTAAGCTAATTTGGATCCCCACAAGGACAGAATAGCCCCTTTGAGGCTACTTTCCATTTCACCTGCCTCTCTCACTCAGAATAAGAGGACGGCAACAATTTCACTCTGCACATCCAGCAGCTCCACAGTGCAGCTGCTTCTACAATCAGAATTGTGCCTCGGTGCCTAATTCTCCTGCGTGTAAACATAGAAGGGAGACAGATCTGTGCTGCTCTGGATGAGTTCATAGACTGGATTCAATTGTAACAAACCTCCAGCTGTGAGAGGAGAAGAGATCAGTGCTCTGAGTTCATAGAAGACTGTCTAGACTGAATGCAGTGGTATGTAAACAGCTCTTACAAAATAAGACTGCATAGGGAGAGGAACGACACAGTGACATGTGGACTCAGACAGAGGGGGGGAGAGCATGAACAGTGAAGGGGGATGATGTCAACCCCCTTCAGTTAAGAAACACCCAGTTGGAGGGGAAGAAACACCCTGGATTTCAGAACTGAGAAACTGAAAGTACAATGAAACTCATGAACTGATGAAGCGATACATCCCCTTTCAGTACATAACTGAACATTTCCTGAGTCCAAGTGGCTACATTAAATTTACTGTAATTGGTAGTTTCTCTGCCCATGCCTTTTTTCAAAATACCTCTGTAATATAGTATATTGCTCCCTGTTGATTTTCTTCCAGAACTTTATATCAACCGGCAAATATTGAAATTCTCCTCTGTATACCACGCACGAGGTCATTTATAAACATATTAAAATGAAAAGGTCTACATATTAAAATGAAAAGGTAGTACCCCACTAGTATCTGTGACCCAATTAGTGCCTTCTATAACTACTCTGTTGTTTTTTTTTTTTATAACTGTAGAGGTTTTTTTTACCCACTAATTGAACCATCACTCTCTCTAGGCTTTACAGACGAGTCAATGAAGTCTTCAGTTCATGAAGGAATGTATTTCACCATCTCTCCCACATAACCCCATTACTTTACGGTGTTACCTTACCAAGACCGCTCAGGTAATTATTAGCTCAGTCTTTAAACGCTAACTCTTCCCCTGATCTCCCATTTCCCTCACCCTGTGACATCATCAGTCTTTTCCAGACAGCACATCATCCTCACCCTGTGACATCATCAGTCTTTTCCAGACAGCACATCATCCTTACGCTGTGACATCATCTGTCTTTTCCAGATAACCATACCTTCTGACTTTGTGACATCAACAGCTCTTCTCAAATAACCCTGCCTGCTCAGTCTGTCAAATTACTAGTTCTTACATGGTAACCATAACCATCTCACTCAATAGAGTGAGAAAAGCCTTGTTCACTCTGTGATATCACCAGCTCTTCCTAGACTTGTGCTAGCTCCGTACACTCTTCTTTCTGTGTCCTATCTGAGACAATATAATAAATCTGCTATTTTTTTACATTAATTTAAAATGGACCCTTTACATTAGATTACCATTGATTGAACTTTTCAGTGGGACCAGCTGACCATCTAATGTGTATGAGGGCCTCCTGGCTCTCCTATAATGACATTGACTGCCCAATAATTTTTTTCTGGGAAAAATAATCCATGTCCAGGGGATTTTGGCAGCAGCTTTCTCCCCTCTCCCTGTTCAGAAAAAATGCTTGCTCGTGCTCTGGAGGAATCGGGAGAGGTAGCTGTTGGCCAAATACTTATCAGCAACCTTACGCACGGCCAGTTTTAGACTACAAAAGATAATGCACAGGCAACATTTAAATCACTTTTTCATGTAATCGCACTGGTTCACAAGGGGAAAGGGATGCACATATTTGTGCTATTTAGGGTCTATGGAAAGCTAGGTGACAGCCCTATGGGTTTTCTAATGGACTCCATTAGAGGTTGTTTAGACCAAGATTACTTAGAATATTTAAAGTGGTAAAGGATGACTCAGTGATTAAATGTCTAGGAAATTGCAATAGAAGATGACAACTAATTGCTAAGATACTTTCTGATCCACAGGGGGACAACTGTAGGCTCTTGTATGTATACCTCATAGAAAATGTTCAATGCATGCAGAACAATTCAGTTAAGTCTACGTGAGGCTTCTGCACAACACAAAATCCATAATGTTTCTCAGTTGCTGCCCATTAAGTTTACATTCACTAGAAATATATTCGGTCTGCTATTAGATTAAAGGGAGGCAAATAATAACCAGAATTACATTTATATCTGTTTGTATGTACTACAACACAAAGACTGTATGGACCTTAGAATATATATTGTATCTTAAATAAGCTGTATGTGATGAAACCCTATCTGGCTACCCCACCTGTGAAGAACATTACTCTGCTAACCTTGGTTTGACCACCTGCTTTGCTGTTTCTTTGACTTTAATGGAGATATGTGTGTCTCACCAGGTAGAATAGGACACAGAGAATTACAGATTTGTGAAAGGTGGGGCTGCTAGAGACTGTACCACCACTTGTCACATATTTGTGGAATATACTGGATATGACAAAAAATAGTCTATGGTAGGAAAACTCCTTTATCTTCCCTTTTTGGATGTGAGATGAATGTTGCCTCTGTTTTCAGAAGGCTTTTCAGAAGTCGGGCTGCTCAATATTGTACACCACCATCCTGATGGGAACTTGACTGACTGAGTGAAGAGGAATGAGGATATGCACCCAGATGTCGTAAACAGAGGTTAAATGTCACAATGGCTGTCTGGGGCCAACCTCACCGCTCTGATGCGGGGGCGTCCCGGCTTGTTGGAAGTTCCATATACTGAGGAGCACGTTGTTGTTTTGTTCCAATTGTTTTCTTCTAGTGAGTGTTATCACAGAATATTTGGGACCTCTTTTGAGTGAATCGCACTGCATCAAATGTGTCATCCAGTAGAGTGGAAAGGGTCCTCTCTTGAGCCCAGGCTTAGTAATGGGCCTTATGATCTAGCACAAGATAGACCCATTTTAATTTGGAACCAGTCACTTGTCACTTGAGTCACAAGGAACCTATCAGATCTTTGTGATATAATGATATGTGCTGTGTGTGCAATAAAATTGGATATGCACATTTTCTGCATAGGTAGAAGGTGTGCCTCTAGTAGGTTCAAAGAAGTCCAACTATCACATTCAGAATTTATGAGGTTTTATTCTTCTCATTTTTAAGCCCTATTATATAGGTTATACTGTATTATTCAAATAGCAGCATTCATTCCAAATACATATCACGCAAACATAGCAGTAATTAAGCAATTCTCTTCGGACACAATGCTCTATATAATACCCAGTGGAGCACGTCCTTTAAAGCAGAACCTCTACACTCTGTATGAAATGGGCAGTGTCATAAATTTTAATCTCTCTTAGCCTCCTTGTCCTAATGGAAAATATGTGTTTTCCTTTCTTGCATGCTGATAATAACTAAACACAATGCATGTCGTATACAAAGGGTTTTCAATGGATACAGAACAATTCAATTAAGTCTGTTAGGCTTCTGCGTAACATAAAAGTGCATAATCCATAATGTTTCTCAGTTGCTTCCCATTAAGTTTTCATTCACGGCAAATATATTTGGTCTGCATGAATAGCTATTAAATCAAAAGAAGGCAAATAACAAGCAGAATTAGATTTATATCTGTTCATATGTAACACAAGCACACATAGACTATATGGAACACTTAGGGGGTAGATGCTAGGAGCCATCATTACACACAAAAGACAGTCTAATGGAGACAGTATGTACTAATGGACTTCTAGATGATGAATATAATGTGATGAGAAAATGGGGTTTGTTCACTAGGAGAGAAAAATAATCTAAAAATTAGTTTTACATTACCTACAAGAGTATGAATGGATTATAATTTGGATTATAATGATTGGAGACAAGTCATAGAAATAACCCAACTGGACAACCTCTTCTAGGTCAGTGATCAGTGATAGTACGGCTTTAGTAATCAGCTAAAGGAAACATTAAAGGGGTTGTCTCACTAGAAAGAATAGCTTTCAAAATGTAGGGAACACTAAATGAAGACGTTTTCCAAATATATTGCTTTGTTCATCTTTTTTTGTTAAGGCGCTACAAGTGATTTTATCACCTTCTGAGGGCTCTCTGGTTTCACAAGTGACCGACCTGTGTACTTCTCCCCCCCTGCTGTTTGTTCTATCTGATAGCAGGGAGTGATGTCATCACACAGGTTGGGTGCAGTGTGAAAGCTTGTGTGTTATCTGATCTTTCCGACAAAAGACAGTAATTACTCTACTGTTTACATTAGCTCAGCAGCTTCTCCTGTCCTGGTAGCTAATCTAGACTAATAAACATAATAAACAGAGAAGTCTGAATGCACAGAGCTCATATGCTAATTACAGACAGCTTGACCAGGAAGTGACAGAGCAAAGCAGCATTATTTCAGTCATGCATCCTATGAAACTTTGAGATGAGACAACCCCTTTAACTATTATTCGGCATCTATTCAACTGGGTGTGTGACCATTACTGGTCCGTGAATGAATCTTTATGACATCCATATATTTTAATAGTGTGTGGACAGGAGTAGATTACCCATTTAAGGTCATAGATCTCCATAACCTTAAAGGGGTTGTGTTACCATGCTGTTTTACAGAGTTACAGGCAGCTTCAGACTCACACTTACAATTCAGGCTGTGGGTGTAGCAGTGACTGGCATATAAACTCTACTGTTCCTAGCTGAGCCTTTTACCGTGACACACGTTTAGTGCACAAGCCTTCAAAGCTCTAAAGGGTGAAAGCTTGTCAGTAAGTAATGTAAACAAACTCCTATCTTTCAAGATAAGGAACACAGCAGAAAGTGACATCACCATCCTCACCACTGCTACAGCCTGTAAGAGCAGCGAGAGGTGGCTGATAACTAGGGAAGCTTGTGTACACAAACAGAAAGTAAGAACTGCTCTAGTTCTGAAGAGAAGCAAAATCAGAACAGCAATGTATGTGGTAAAAGCCGTGATTTTACATTTGCCTACATGTTTAAAACTAATCAGGGAAATGGAAATAGCCCTTTAACAAAATCATAAAATGGCAATAAATATAAAGCTAAATAGTCAATAATTTAATTTCTAAGCTACAATAAACAACATAGAAGGGAGGACATCAAATATTAAAATATGATCTCCATAGTGTTTACTCACACCATGACAGCACAATTTTGGGACAAGAGGACTTGCTGCTATTTTGCTTTCGTATTTTATTACTGATTAGAAAAGTGCATACTACCTTTAAAACAGCTCCCAGCTATTGGGTTTACTAATGTGAGGTTCATGGAGCCATGCATGTGTTCCTAATATTCATGGAAAACACCAACCAGTTGAAGTGGCTGTCTCTATGTACAGTGGTGGAGATAGGCATTTGATACACTGGCGATTTTGCAAGTTCTTCCACCTACAAAGAATGGTGAGGTCTGTAATTTTTATTGTAGGTACATTTCAACTGTGAGAGACAGAATCAAAGAAAAAAAATCCAGAAAATCACATTGTATGATTTTTTAAAATAATTAATTTGGATTTTATTGCATGAGATAAGTATGTGATCACCTATCAACCAACACGAATTCTGGCTCTCACAGACCTGTTAGTTTTTCTTTAAGAATCCCTCCTTACCTGTATTAATTTCACCAGTTTGAACTTGTTACCTGTATCAAAGACACTTGTCCACATAATCAATCACACTCCAACGTCTCCACCATGATTAAGACCAAAGAGCTGCCTAAAGACACCAGGGACAAAATTGTAGACCTGCATAAGGCTGGGATGGGCTACAGAACAATAGGCAAGCAGCTTGGTGAGAAGGCAACAACTGTTGGCACAATTATAAGAAAATGGAAGAAACACAAGATGACTCAATCTTCCTTGGTCTGGGGCTCCATGCAAAGTCTCTAAGGATGATTCTTAGAAAGGTCAGGAATTAGCCCAAAACTACATGGGAGGACCTGATAAATGACCTGAATAGAGTTGGGACTACAGTCTCAGAGATTACTATTAGTAAGACACTATGCTGTCGTGGATTAAAACCCTGCTGGACATGCAAGGTTCATCTGCTTACACCAGCACTTGTCCAGGCCCCTCTGAAGTTTGCCAATGACCTTCTGGATGATCTAGAGGAGGCATGGGAGAAAGTCATGTAGTCAGATGAGACTAAAATAGAACTTTTTGGTCTCAACTCCACTCGCCATATTTAGAGGAAGAAGCAGCATGAGTTACAACCCCAAGAACACCGTCCCAACCATGAAGCATGGGGGTGGAAACATCATACTGCAGCATACTTTGGGGGTGCTTTTCTGCAAAGAAGACAAGGACGGCTGCATCTGATTGATGGAAGGATGGATGGGGCCTTGTATCGCAAAATTTTGGCCAACAACATCCTTTCTTCGGTAGGAACATTGAAGATGGGTCATGGCTGGGCCTCCCAACAGGACATTGACCCAAAACACATAGCCAGGGCAACTACAGAGGGGCAACTAAAGAAACATTTCAAAGTCCTGGAATGGCTTAGCGAGTCTCCAGACCTGAACCCAATCAAAAATCTTTGGAGGGATCTGAAACGCAATGTAGTCCAGCGACAGCCCCGAAACCTGAAAGAACTGGAGAAACTTGGTCAAGAACTACAGGAAACGTCTGACCTCTGAAATTGGAAACAAAGGTTTCTGTACCAAATATTAAGTTCTGTTTTTCTATTGTAACAAATACTTATTTTATGCAATAAACTGCAAACTAATTATTTAAAAATCATACAATGTGATTTTCTGGATTTCTTTTTCGCTTCTGTCTTTTACAGTTGACGTGCACCTACAATAACATTTACAGACCTCTCCATTCTGTGTAGGGGAGAAAACTTGCAAAATCGCTGGTGCATAAAATATTTATTTTCCCAACGGTATATGGGAATATAAGCCATTACCCATAAAACATTAAGGGCTATCTCAGAATAAAAAAAGTTTGTCAACTTATCTCCACCAGTCCGGCTTTAGAAAACCCTGATGTTCAGCTGATATTGCTGTGGGAAGTTATGGTCTGTGATACATTTGCTCTTTGCTGTAGTATTACACACCAGCCAATGTAGTATAAACTTGCTAGCCACTGCACTACACAGCCAATGTTGTATTATGTACCAGCCAATGTTGTATTATGTACCAGCCAATGATGTATTACATGCCAGACAATGTAGTATAATATGCCAGCCAATGTTATATTACATGTCAACCAATGCCGTATTGCATGCCAGCCAATGTAGTATAACTTGCTAGCCAATGTACTATTACATGGCAGCCAATGTAGTATTATGTACCAGCCAATGATGTATTACATGCCAGACAATGTACTATTACACACCAGCTAATGAAGTCTTACATGCCAGACAATATATTATTACACACCTGAAAATAATATTACATTTCAGCCAATGAAGTTTTACACGTTAGACAATGTAGTATTACACACATCTAATAAATTCTTACATGCCAGCCAATGATTTGCAATGCGGTAGCCAATGATGTATGACTTGCAGTCCAATGTGGTATTATCTACCAGTCAATGTAGTATTATCTTAATTAGGTGCAAGGGTGCTTTTAAGGCAGAGAGTGTGGAAAGACCTGCAGCCAATCAGTGGAGAAGAAGAGAAGGACTGCATGCCTTTCCCACTATTTGGGGCTTAAAGCACCAATGTACTCATTAAAAGATGTTTAGTCACCATTGCAAAACCTATATACAATATGTGCATCCTATCTGCATTTATACACATTTTCAATATAAATATACTTAACATTATTTGTAGGATAATGAAAACATATAAAACACTTAACTTTTAATGTGGTTAAATTCCTTTAACCACATGAAGGTTGTCCACTTCATGTGGTTAAAGGAATTTATTATGGGCTTCAAGTAGCTGATTGGTGGGGTTGACTAAAGTCACCCCTCCACCTGTCGAATACTGATGACCAAACTTAAAGGAAGTCATGGATAGCGCATGCTTGAGAAAGGAAGCATTGACTTCCGAAACGTCGCACCTGTGGGACGCAGCAGGCTGGTGCACCTTTTGGCTTTATGGCTTAACAGCTGCATGGAACATTAAAGAAGTTATTGAGAATATGGACAATTACTGATCTGATGAACTAACGTACTACCAGGTTTTTATAATGCTCTATTTATTTGCCGCATAACATGATTATAAAGTGTACAAATACAGTTATGATTGAAAATAAGTAAAAATGTCAACTAATATGTCAAGTCTACGTGTGTTGTTTGCTATATTATAGGAAGACCATAAGCTTTGAAGTTCTGCTCTTGGGTGCCAGACTATGTGTGACAAATGTGTGCTTTACTTGCAACGATGATGAGAATATCAAAAACTGTCAGAAATTGTTGTCATTCTCATCCTTATATCTGCTGTGTGGTTACATACAGTAGACAAGGCCACTCTGCTGCAGTTCCAGCTGGATAAAAGATTAACTGATCAGTTAATTAGTTTCTAATGTTCTTTCAAGCTTCTATTTCCTCTTTCTCTCTGAATACACCCACGCTACTAATATATGAGAACCGAACACCTGAGTAATGTATCAGTCACAATGAAACCTTCTGTCTTCACCATCATGCGTCTGAATGATGTTAAAGGTTCAGGTTAGAAAACCCACCTCCTTGGAGGACCTGACCTGTCCTGCAGTATACAGACAGCTAATTGGATTAAATGACAGATATAAGGTTTAGTCTACCATGTTAGGGGTTGGTTCAGTGGTCCTTGTTGTAGAGGGAATTTTCGTTAAGTTTTGGTTCCAGCATAAAAGGTCACCTATCCACTTGCCGGCAATGGAGTGGGAAAGGCAAGGGCTTAGCATCAGTCATGATACTCACAGAAAGAAGAGAGGAGGAGAAAGAAATAGAAACCACAGAGAGAGAGAGAAGTGGGGTACAGTAACCAGAAGCAGAGAGGGAGTAAGAGATGTGCTTCAGGCCTGGTGGTGGTAGGGCTATGGGGAGGCTCGGACTTCAATGGCTGGGCAACGCACATGGTGCCCAGTGGACCAGTAGTGGTAACTGGAGGTGTAGATTCAGTTATGAATTGGAGTTTGAGAATATCTTTCTCCAAAAAGAGAGTGACCAACTACGTAACAGTTGGGAAGTTCATTTCTCCTGAAGAGTATCTGTGAGAATTGTGACAGAGAGTTAGTATAACTGTCACCTTATGTAGCCACAACAGTACCATCTGTATAAAGTGAAATTTGTAACGTGCTACAAGTATTGAAATCATGAGTAGAGATGAGTGAGCAGTAAAAAGTTCTAGTTTGATTAGAACCATGAACTTTAGTGTGTTCAGCTCGAGGTTCTATTCGAACTAGAACTCAAAGTAAAACCCCATTAAAGTCAATGGGAGAAGATGATCAGGTGAATTTTTATACCTATACAAGTGAGGAGCAGCTGGAATTACCATCCATAACAGTAACTGGATACATGGAACAACTTAGTGAAGAAAATGTGGCTCTAAGAGTGACAGAAAAAAAAAATGAGAGGCTAAAATACTTCATTTCTTTCAATGGTTACCTGAAAAGATGAGGACAGCTTGCAAGCAGGGGCGTAGCTATAGGAGGTGCAGCGTTAGTAGCTGCTACGGGGCCCTGCATCCTGAGGGGGCCCAAAAGCCCATTTGACACATAGGAGATTTGGAGACGGTGTGTTATACAATGACTGAACACCCAAAATAGCAAAAACTGAACTTTTGGGCACTGAGAATGATTTATCAAATCCAAGCACTCTGTATAATATATATCCATGTACATGAGAGTTAGGCATTATGTGAGCCTGCAAATGTCGCCAAATAACAGTTTCTGGGTGTGAGAAAGATGCAGCCAGCAATACCAAACTCCCTAACTATTTATTTCTATGGAGAGGAAAATGCTATCTTACTAACTAAGAGCAGTCTGTACAGTACAAGAGTGAGCTGACAATGGAGTTCACAAGGCAATACAGTGAAATATATATAACATGGTCATGTGATTTTAGCAGCCAATGAGAGCCCTACACCTCAGCGATGACGTTTTTGACACTTCTCTGTGCTCTGCACTGATTGGATGGCCACCAAAAGTGCAGAAAGGTGATTGGATGGCCGCCAAAAGTGCAGAAAGGTGATTGGACGGCCACCAAAAGGGCAGAAAGCTGCTGAAAACAAAACTGAAAATGGCGTGTCGAACTAGAACTTTACTCGAACGAACAGTAAAATGTTCGGTTTGTTTCGAGTTCTAAAAATTCGAGAAGTTCTACTAGAATTTAACTTTTCTAGAACAGTTCGATCAACACTAATCATGATTAAAGCCTGCAAGACCCCAAGCTGAAGAGTCTCTGTGGATACTTCCTTGTCAGAGCACCAAGCTGTTTTTGGAGTGTATACAATCTCTCTGCTCAATATGGAGAGATTTTGGGATTCATTTTCAATATAGGTGTGGAACCTGCACCTAACTGACATTGATCGCAGATCTTCGTGAAGCAAGAATTTTTATAAGGTGAAAGAAATACTACATGTGCTTATCTGCAAATTATTTGTTGATATCCTAGTGACATGCCATCATTGTCTGAAGTGGAACAACCCCTTTAAGGAACATATTAGTCAGAACTCACTGAATTAGCTTTGCTTGGAGAGTTCATTTAAGATCTAGGAAATAAACAATACTATAGCTATTAGAGCATGGAAGGGTGTGTGGCATTAATAGAACAAAGTTTATTTACATGGGTAAAAGATAAAATGTCATCAATAAGCAGTACCATATCTGTAAATTGCTAGTTCAGGCAATTTCTGATAATCACACAGTAGTTTTCTTTAGACTAATTTGCTTCAAGTCTGAGTCAGATCAAAATTGTGATTCCATCGCAAGCTTATTAAAAAGTCTTATGACTTCTGAGAAAATCAATACAAAAGAAAGAAGGTTTCGGTGAGCAGAATGTTAACGAGTGTATGTTACCACCAACAAGATACAATTAGCAGGGATGCACGATGTACATATAGGTGTTGTACATTTCTCTGGTTTGTACATGTGGTAATGATCAAACATTAGCCTTGGGGTTGATGTTTAAGTACAACAATCTGGGAAATCCCTTTAGCTCTAGTTTAAGGGGTTTTCTCACTTCAAAATTAGCTTTCAAAATATAGGGACAGGTAACTGAAGACATTTTCCAAAAACATTAGTCTTTTGACTTTACCTTGGTTATGAGATGAGAGAGATTTTATCTGCTCTCAGTGCACACAGGTTTCTCTGGTTATGACCATATCTTCCTTCCTGATTAGACAGAGAGCAAGGAGTGATGTCACTATGATCAGAGCTTACCTTCAGAGAAGACTCTAACAAGATTAGTTTTTGCCTACAGATAAGCAATTTTTTACTCCTCAGAGCACTTCTAGCTTTATTTACTGAAGATTAAATCTCCTGCACTTAGAGTACGTCTTTGCAATGTGAAACAGCATGGTGAGAAAACTCCTTTGATGCTGAATAACCTTTTCCCAAGGGCAGCCAGGCCCAATAGTTGAGTAACAATCTACTGCAATGTCTCCAGTCACATCACTGCACTGTTTCACTCCTGCATTATATTTGCAACATATTAGTAAGGACATATCCACTATAAATGCTGCCTATGTGATTACTATGGGGCACCAAGGCAGAACTTAGACTTTTACCTATTTTAATGGGTAGTGGAAACGTGCACAAGTATGTGAATCATTTGCACCACAAAGTTATCAAAAAAAGAAGTGGAAGATATACTCAAATCAGGAAAATATACTGGAGTCACACCCTAAGCGTGTGCCTGCCAGAAAGGTGGACTATGTCATCTTTATGGGTTCCATCTAATCAGGGAGCCCATGTAGATCTGTTTCTCTTCATGCCCTGATACAGCCTTTGTTTGCTACCAGTTGCTCTGGAAAGCAATGGTTGCCTGTGAATGAGTTTGCAGGCTGCTCAAGAGTGACAGATTCTGCTGATGGGTGAATCTTTAGAAATCATGTTCAATAACGACGTGGTCAATGGTTGACCATAGCATCTATGGGGTAATTTGATTTATATACTGTATGATCTGAATTACGTTCATATAGACTATTCTGTACAAACGAGTCCATGCAGATTATGTATATATAAGTCATTTTGTGTTAAGAGTTTAAAGGAGCGCTTTAGTTATAACTTATTATGTTCTGCCTAGTGGAAGACCTAATGAGGAAGTGCATGACCCAACGGTTCTTTATTTGGTGGTAAGCACCACCAACTGATGCCCTTCACTAAGCATATGAAGTGCTTCTTCAATACAATAAAAGAGTGGATATTTTCATGTGAAGGAATATGTACAATATCCATCTATATGTGACATAAAAATACTAATGAGTGTGTGCATTTCCATTCATATGAAATATAATATCCAAGTTTTATATGAGACCTCCAATGTCCTGGATGTTCCCTAAAGCGTGGAGACTGTGGCGACTTTGTTCAGATAAGAGACAATAGGAAAATACATCCGTTTTCAAACAAGCTAGGGAAATTATTGCAAACACCATTGAAATTAGATGAGCATACTTAGTGTAATTTTTCCATTTGTCACAAGACATTAATTGGACTGCAAATGTTCATGTTGCAAGATTGGCTAGGTTAGTGTTAATGGGATGGATAATTTATTTGCAGAATTTTCCTAATATAGAGCACATTGTTCAATGGTTTTACACCAGTTTTCTGTGCCATTGATAAATCTGTTGCATGCTGCATGGGGGAGAGACTGGTATATCATTGATATGATGTGCCAGGATTGATAAATCTCCCCCATAGCAGGCATTCTGGACCATCAGTTACAGTCAACTTTATAATAATCTACGAGAAAATGAGAAAAAGGATCTTTTCATAGGAAAGAGTGTTGCAGTATTCATATACAGATTGGTTCTCTAGCTACAGTATATACTCTTTGGAATCACATTATTATGACCACCACGTACTATCCGCCAAAACCGCCATGTGCAGCAAAGACAGCAGCAACACAGGCTAAAAGTGACTTAGTAAGGTCCTGGTAGGTTGTCACAGCTATCTGGAGCCATACTGACTGCATCCCACAGCTACTGGAGGGTATGTGGGGGAGAATTCATAGAGCCATAGAGGTGGTCCTACAGATGCTTAATTGGGTTCAAGTTTGGAGGATTAAGAGGTCAGGTTATTACTTGGAAGCCTTTGTCATGCTCTTCCAACCAAGGTCTCTAGGCTTGTGACATGTTGCAGTGTCTTGCTGAAATAATCCATCTGTCGCAGTGAAGACAATCAGCATGTATGGGTATACAAGATCTGCAAAACTCCCTAATTCCCTAACTATTGCTGTGTATAATTCCCTAAGATAGCTTCCCCTCCCACCTCTCTCCCCCGAGTAATCTCACTAGCAGCTTTTCCTGTGTTAAATCGCTATTAAATGGTGTTTCTGCTGTGCAACCAGCACAAGGAAGCAGTGATTGTTCACTACATTGAGAGGGAAATGGCGTTCAACGTGAAATACAGTGACTACAATAAGACTAGTCTGTGATATTAGCAGCAATGGATCCCTACACCTCACTGGGATGTTTTGACCCCAACCCCCCGCCCACATCTCTGTGCTCACGATGATGGCCGCCAAAAATGAAGGAAGCAGCTGAAAAAGGCCAAACGCCTGTGCGGACCAAATCTTTTTACCAAAGTGTCAAAAAATTCGGTTCGGACTGGTTCAGAAAAAACCAAACTAACCATTTTCCGAATGGTTCAGTTCAACACTAGTCATGTCTACTACCAAAAAAGTGAGCAACAAGTTAAATAAAGAGCAAGAGCTGCCAGAGAGAGAGACTGTTACTAGTACAGAGGAACTCAGGGTGGGAGTCAAGAGAAAACAGAGCGGCATTAGCTCTTGGTACATAGGCAGAGACTGTGAACTGAGCCCTTGGTGCGAGAGTATAACCGTAAATTGCATACTCATAACAATGTTGTTAATATGTCTGTTTCTCCGAATGGGAAAGTAAGTTGAGTTTTACAACTCCATGGACTGTGAATGTATGTTTCTTCACAGTCATTACTACTAGGCTTCTTAGTATGCATCCTGGCCATGGGTATGCCCAATACATGGGTTCATGACTCCTTTTAACCCCTCTTTCAGATAGATTCTGCAGAGAAAAAAGCTAGTGAAACATGCCATATAGTATAAGATACATAATGGCTGCACTCAAAAAGACATGCTTATTAAGTTACTGGAAGCAAATGTACACTTTAAATTGTAAAACGTAACACATGTATGTTGGAAGGAGAATATATAGTGAATTAGGCATCAATTCCATGAGCATAAAGTCCTAATGGTAAGTATCAATTATTGGATCTAGTCTGTACATACCAGCCATTGTGTATCCGAATCACAGCCATTACTAATGCTAGAGGGAATAAGGCCATGGTCATACATCATAATAAGTTATGCACTAGACATTACATTATAATCAGCATACTTCATTGAGGGAATGACGCAATGCACATATATCATAATGAGTAATGGGCTAGTAATTGCTGTATAATATAATCAACATATAATGTATTCATAAATGCACAGTCAATACTTTTTATATTGTCTATGGCCTCATTAAGATTCTTAACTAGGTCTTATTTTTACAGGATAATTTGGGTAATTAGGGAAAGATCTCTCTGACCTGAAGACCAATATCATTTTTATAATTTGTAAACCATATGGAGGGTGACAAGTGGAAGTAGCTTAAAAAGGGTTTGCTGGTTTACAGAGCCACAGACAGCTTCAGACTCCCACTTCCTGGTCAGGCTGTAGGTGATTCTATAGCAGTGATTAACATATTAGCTCTGCTATTCCTAGCTGATTTTGATAGAGAGTGATGGAGGTTTGTAAACTGTAGTGCACAAGGCTAAAGAGTTCTAAAGGGTTAAAGCTTGTCGGTAAGTAATGTAAACAAGCTCCTGTCTTTAAGATAAAAAATTGAACAGGAATTTATGTCACCCTCCCTAGCACTGCTGCAGCCTGTAAGAACAGAGAAGGTGGCTGGTAACTAGGGAAGCTTGTTTTCAAAAGCAGGAAATAAGATCTGCTCCTAACTCTGAGGAGAAGCAAAATCAGAGCAGCAATGTATTTGGTAATAGTCTTTATGTATCTTTGTCTACATGTTTAAAGCTTACCAATGAACTGAAAATACCCTTTTAAAGTAACCCTCTGCCAACGCTACCTACCCCCTCATATAAGCTCAATCTTAGTGCCGTTCTCCTTATGAATGAAACTCTGTCATTTACGGCATTTATTTGAGGAATTCCTTTAGATCTATTGGCTAGAAACATTGAAATGAGGGCTAATGAACAAAATCCGGTTATTAATGATATATGTTTGGTGTAAAGGTTAAACTACAGGACCTATCATAGCTATATAGGGTTTTTTTTTGTTTTTTTGTCTTTATGAGTATCTTTATGTTTATCATAATATCTTCGTCCCTAGATCATTCTTCTAGTTGAATCTATAAGTGCTAGACCCTGGATTGATAGGATTGTAATTGTAGGGACTATTTTGTAATATTTATTTTTAGTCCCCACTATTCTCTATCTAATTGATATGGAGAATTTCTTTCTAAGGGATTAGGGGACCAAGATGCGACATATTTTCTAGGTCAGCACTATGTATTTCAGGTCCTATTACAGCTTGGCATAGACGTCCAGTACTTCCCTGCTTGGTGATGTTATCGGGCTTACGAAGAGAGCCGCGCATGCGCGCTTTAGTTCTATGTTACCCGCGCTTTGCCCATTTGGGAGGGGGCGTACGCCTGCGCGTCTAGCAGGAGTCCGAATGCAGAGGAGATTACCAGTGCGTAGTGCACTTGCGCGGTCGTAACGATAGTCAGGAGGAATAGGAGGTTCCCGGCGTGAAGCCTGTTTGGTGGGCTCTCAGCGTGCAGCGTCCGGAAGTAGGATATGGGGACGTGCATCATGTGATTAAGCTAGTGAGTATATAAACAACAGTGGGGCTTACTTATTTGTCCTTCTTATTATCCAGGGGACTGTGAGTATATGGTATCAATTAGGATCTAACATCAGGACACGCAAGTGGTGTTATTTCATCTTACTATGGAGAAGTACACTCACCGGCCACTTTATTAGGTACACCTGTCCAACTGCTCGTTAACACTTAATTTCTAATCACATCACATGCAGCACTCAGTGTTAGAATGTGACTGGTCAAGACACTCTCATGCAGTTCAACCGAGCTCAGTAATGGGGAAGAAGGTGATTGAGTGCTTTGACGTGGCATGTTTGGTGCCAGAAGGTGGTCTGAGTATTTCACGAAATGCTGATCTCGGGGGAGTTTCACGCACAACATCTCTCGTTATAGAGAATGTCCGAAAAGAAAAACATCAGTGTGCGGCAGTTCTGGGGCGGAATGCCTTGTGATGCCAGAGTCAACAGGAGATATGGGGACTGGTTCGAGCTGATAGAAAGGCAACAGTGATCAATAGCACTGTTAATACCAGGTAGGCAGAAGAGCATCTCTGAAGCACAGTACGCGAACTTGAGCAGATGGGATACAGCAGCGAAACCACACGGGTGCACTCTTCAGCTAGAACAGAACTGGGCCCATTTGCCCAGTATCAAATTGAAGTAGAAGATTGGAAAACGTTGCTGTCTGATGAGTCTCGATTTCGCTGCGAATTGGATGTAGGTCGAATTGGGTCACAACATGAAAGCATGGATCCATCTGCATTGTAGCAATGGTCAGCGGTGGTGGTGTGTCATGGTGTGGGAATTTTTGGCACTCTTTGGCCTTGTACCAATTGAGCACATTGCAAACGCTTGTTGAATCTATCACGAGATTGAGCAGTTCTGAAGGCAAAGGGGTCCAACCGTTATAGCATGGTGTACCTAATAAAGTGGCCGGGAGGAATGTGTATCAATGCTATAAAATATTACCCATGTAATTTTTATATAGGAATATGTATGCCCTGATGAACCCCATTTATCAACGGCGGGACACGTGTCGGCTTGTGGCTTTTTAGCCAAGATCTATGGGTTTCAGTATTTTTTTGCGAATAAGTACTGAGTACGGGTGAGGAATCTCTGCAGCTGGGAGTATCGTATCAATCTAAATATACAGCTGTATAGCTGGTGGTATTAATGTGGATCTATTTGATACCTGGGGTTGTACATGAAGTGTGATTGGGTCCGTATATCACCCTTGCGGAATTAAACCACCTCATATTGGTATATTCTATATACCTAGATGTGTCTGTATAAGGGCGCATAGGGAATATTTAAGTAGGATAGGTTGTGGGAGCTTTAGCCGATTACCCAATTTCTTCCTGGATAGGATAGGTAGTTTGGTTTAGGGTTTAGCAGGGATAGGGTAGATTGTTTTTTTTGTCTTTTAAAGTGAATATATTAAAGGTTATTTTTTTATCTATATTGAGATTAGTATTAGGATGATATTTGTGTGTTTTTTGGTGGGTTTGTTTTTTGTCTGTGATATATTTCTTAAAACCACTACGTTTATCAGGAGGGTAGTCCAACCCTCATTTATATCAATTTTTTTGGACGTGTTGTTGTTTGCCGTTCTCCTTATGACCCTAAGACAGATCTAACCTGCTTAGGATATTTGATACCAGGCCAGTTATAAGGGGGTACACATGACCTTCTACAGTTAGAAGTACAGTTATTGTATACTGCATATGCTTTATTGTGTGTGCAGCTTTACTATGCCATGTTCAGGTCCTTTTTTTACTGTCCATAAATGGTGTTTATTGTGGTTTACACTTGGGGCCTTGCCTGTAGAGACTGCAGACCACCTACCTTGGTGCTATAGCCATCACTTGCCTCAAAATGGCATGAAAAGGTTACCTGAGAGCCCGGTTCATGTGTTATGCCCATGTCACAGGTTACTTGCGACAGCAATTAAGCCTTATCTGTACCTAGCTCTGGTAACTGCCAGGCTGTCTGTGCTGTGTATTAAAGATCTGAGCTTTAATAACATAGCAATGACAGTTGCAAGCAAGAGTGCTATAGTTTGGTCCTATTCAGTCTTGATGAAGATTGTTAGCAGCTGGTGGTGGCTTTGGAAGGTTAAAAAGAGAAGCAAACAATGTGACCCACAATAGGTCAATGAGGTAGCCAGCGTTGAGTGATACTCTTGTAAAGGTCTCCTCTAAAACCCTGTAAAGATAGAGGCAGTGTTAAGGCTATGTTCACACGATGTACTGCGGCGCGTACAGTATGCGTCACAGTACATGGTGTGTTTCGGGAGCTCACGCTAATACCCGTGTACTACTGTGGCGCGGGGGGGCGGCAGCCCCATTGACATTCATTACTCGCGGCGCGTATTCGCTGGGAATAATTGACATGTCACTTATCTCCCCGTATTGTACGAGCGGGGAGAGGAGGCGTAATCCATAGTTCTCTAGTTACCGTAATTTTGGCCCGCATCTCGCTCGTATTACAGCGCAAATACGCAACGAAATGCGCAACGAAATTACATACCCTAGAGGGTTCGTCTCCCTGCAAAACATAAGTTTGCAGGATTGCTGGGAAGTCGCCGACAGCTAGTTAGGAATCACAACTTATTACTTGTGTGGCAGACTATATGGTATACTCCTTTGGTGCAGTTCTTAGTCCTTTGAATTGTAACCTGTTGGGCCAAGACTGTTAATGAGTTATTACCTAAAAAGAATCTATCACCAATGTATTTTATTCAATAATTAAAATTAATACTTTATACTATTCTTTTCTTTTTTAGTA